>VYYJ01005258.1:0-11471 GCA_021029165.1 Cyphoderus albinus
ATTTGTAAATATTCGTATTTCGTTTTTGTAAGCCTTTTGGCTTTGTGTTACTTTTGTATTTTTAAACTGATTCAGGGCCTTCAAGGCCCTCTAGCTTCACTTGTATACAATATAAAACAAAACAATTATTTGCTTGTATGGAGCAGAGCAGGAGCGTGAGTAAACATTATTAGTGACATGGCAGTGGCACGACATGCCAGTTTTAGCTTTAGCAAGCGTGTATGTATGTATGTAATGTATAATACCTATTTATAAATTACTAGATGCTAAAACATAGCAAAGTGGTTCAAAGTTCATGCAACCAAAAAGGATAATCTTCTCGACCTCTCGTAATACCTTTCTCTGTGACCTTTGACTTCCCTCTCACCATTATTATGATCAATGTACAGGTTTCGAACCAGTTACAACAACCACCGTTTTATGACATGACAAATGAATGTCCCTTCCGCTTCCGGGAGATGGGGAAGAATGAAATGAGAAAAGAGTAAAACGAAAAGCAAGTCAAAGCAAAACAAAACAGAAAAAACAGCAGATTGATAATGCAAGATGCAAAATTGAGTTTTTCTTGTTCATAATTAGTATTTTAGTGAGACGCAATACATTTTAATTAACTTTGATTAAGCATCAGCGTTTTTTAAAGGCGGAACATCAATCAATCCATACCTCTTACATATTTACATACCTCGCGTTTATATCCGACAGGTAAGGATTGCAGAAAATTATAATTAATTTTTAAATTAAAACTAAAAGGTCGCGCGACGCACCCGTATTTACCTTCTCTTAACTTTTTTCGAGTGTTACAAAATAGTTTTATAAAAATAAAATACTTGCGTATTATATTCGCATTTATAGCTCGTTAGTAAATACACAGACTGAAGATTGTTCAGTGGCAGTGTTGGTTGGTTTCTGGTATTTTAAAATATTTTTAATTTTGTAATTGTTAGACAAAATGGCAAGCAATGACGATGAAGATCTTACCATCCCGAGGGCAGCAATGAATAAAATGATAAAGGAAATCTTACCTACCATTAGAGTCGCAAATGATTCCCGTGAACTGATATTAAACTGTTGCACAGAGTTTATTCATTTGATATCCTCCGAAGCTAATGAAATTTGTAATCAGCAAACAAAGAAAACGATATCCCCTGAACATGTTTTGCAAGGTATTTTCCATTTCCGGATTCCAGCTTATGTCAATCAACATTCATTAATTCAGTCATTTTTCTTTTGGTTGCCACTGCTTTATTCTGAAATTTTCTCTCCTCTGGTTTTTTCAACAGCGTTGGATAAATTAGGATTCGGCGATTTTAGGCAAGCGGCGCAAGAAGTAATGGAAGACTGTAAACAAGTAGCTGCCAAAAGACGTCGACAATCGACTCGATTGGAACATTTAGGAATACCGGAAGAGGAACTTCTTAGACAACAGCAAGAATTGTTTGCAAAAGCTAGAGAAGAACAAGCACAACAAGAACAAGCTCAGTGGCAATTGATGCAACAACAGCAATTTGCTGCTCAAATGGCCCAAGCACAGCAAGCGCCTGGAGGTCCTAACTCGTCAAACGCTGAAGATGACGAATATTAATTAGGTATTAGGTGAATAGTGCCTACTTTACTCAGCTATTTTAAAAACCGTAAAAGTTACGACGGGTATATCCACACTGTAATAAATAATTATACAAAATACTACTACATAACTGATTTCTATTCCAGAAAATGCTTATTTGTACGTACCACGTAAACATAAAAGTAATATTATCAATAAAGATGAAAACATGAAAAGAGTTTCATGCTTTAAATGAAGCCATCGATTTTGTAGTCAATTTTATGGAACGATTTTTTTCTCGGGTTTTGGGTCATTTTTACAAACTTTATTCGCCTAAACAATTAATTACATACAAAGAATCTTGACAATATGACAATAATATCGATCTGAATATGCATTTATGAATTAACATTACAAAATGAGAATAACTATTTAGTCAGTACAATAAGGAAATCACGCAACACGCAAGTATGCAAACTATTTTTTAAATACTATATCAAATTATGAAATACCATATCGGAGGTTCAGATCACTACAAAAGAGTCGTTTTTTACTCAGGTTTTGTGGCTGTGTATTCATACCATGCATAGTCTAAAGTCTAAAGAGATGCTTTGAATTGTCCTTAATTTGGCCATTTAAAAATTCCTGGAAAGCTAAAAATGTAAATAATACGTTAACCAGCACATATAGTGCTAAATTTCCACATTTAAATAAATTGAAACATGAAACATTTATGTGAAATTCTTAAACATCGTGTGTGATAAAGTGGGACGTTAAACAATGAACAGAGAGAAACAAGAATGTACAAAAAATTAGCCTAACACTTACTAATAAAATAACTAGACTCCCACATATTATAACAGTCCAACGCGTTGTAGGAGGTTAAATAATTGTAAGATCCAATTTACAGGATGTATTCTATCAAACGAAGTATTACAATGCGCAACCATCGCCCTCGTTTAACAAAATCACGGCATCCGCGATCCTTGCTTGCATTGCTGGACCAGTGTCCGGACTGAGTACATTTTTCCACGCCTCCGTTAATACAGCATAGGTAATGTCCCCTCCCCTCTCATGGATCCACTCAAATTTTTCAAACACTTCTTGAGGTACTTTGAGCGGAAAAAGAAGTGTAGCTCTTTTGTCAACAGCTTTGTAATTATCACAGAGACCATGAAAAACGAAAAGGTGCTCTTCGACCGTGAATTTATCGATACCCCACGTTATCAGAACTTTCCCTTCGTTGTGAAAGTAATGTTCAATGCTTTCACGGAACTCGGAGATCGAGACTTTATCAAATGTCGTTGGGGTCGCTTCTCTTACTTTCGCTGGTTCTCGTACTCCTCGCAGAATTGGAGCTACAGCTTTATTGACAATTCCTCCCACTTTCTTGACGAAGCACGATGCGAAATTCTTATCTAAAGCAGGTGGTAATAACACAGTGATTGACGCAGGGTGCTCCGGCTCAGTCTTGCCAAGGGTGGAACTTATCGCTGCTACTAGCTGTATCCACGTTTCTCTACAAAGTGAAAAGTAACGAAAAACAATAATAAAATAAGCAAACTAAACTGGCCAATTAATTACATCTCCGCTATTAATCTAAAATTTCGTACCTATTCTGATGTGGAAACTCTTCTTGTAAACTACTCGTCCAATTGTACAAGTTCGAGCTGGCCTTCTTCCAAGAGTACCTCGGTTTGTTAGTAGCCGTTTTTTCTGCTGCTTTAGCAGCAAACAGTGGGCAGGAGTAGTAGAAAGCGACGGCAGCAATTGCTACCAGAATTCCCAGAATAATTGCACCCATACCAATTGGTATCTTCTTTTCAGTTATTGTCTCCCTTTCTGCGGACGCCTTCTTTTTTGCTTCGTCTTCCGCCACGTAATCTTGCCACTCTTTCCTCTTCTTAGCTGCAGGGCTGCTAGGAGGACTGCCATTGACGCCTGCTTCAACTTCGCTACTTCCACCAGCTAAATGTGCAGTTCGTTTGTGTGGGGTATTCTTGGTTGGGGTTGTCGGAACCGAGGCTGTTGCTGAGTTACCATCCTGACAGTTTTCTGCCTGTGGATTAATGACTTCAAAATCTTCATCTCCATCCGACGACGAGTTTGTGCCACCCTCATTTTCGTCATTGGAACCACTGGTTGTTTTTGACTTTGTTGCAAAGTCAAAATCTGGCTTTACATTATCCGTAGGAACGCTAAACTTGTAACCCTGTTGCTTCTTCTGGCTTTTGGGTGTTGTAGGTGACGCCTTTTTCGATGCCTGAAGGATAGATTCGGATTCTTCATCAGACAATGATGTTCCAAGCGACTCATTTTCAGCCATTTGGATTGAATTTGCCAGTGATCTTTAGTCCAGTTATAAACTGCTCACAAACGACGAATTGATCAACTCAATTTACTTTCACATTCATTCAGTTCAATAAAGTTGAGAAGGTACAAGAACAAGACAAGACCGGGCCTAGCAAATGCACAGAGATTAAGATGACAAATTTTAACTTCGTTATCCTTCACAACAATAACTACAAAGTACTAATATTACGAACAATACAAGTTTGCCACTCTGAGTTGATTGTTGCAAATTAGAAAATAAATGTTAATTCGACTAACCACTAGAAAATAAGAAAAATCTATCTTCGAGCGACCGACGACGTTTGGATTCCTTGTCCTGTTTCCCACGTTTATTTGGTTGGAATCAAACGAAATTGAAATGAAAATGAAATGAAAAAAGCCAAAACTAATACAGAGTTCTTCGGTTGTTCTTGTTGTTTGTGTGGTATTTCACTTTGCTTTTCATATCTCTCCTCTCTCCAGTAAAAAAGTACCTTATTGAATAATGCTTATTCATTCGGGACTTAAACACTAAAAGTTGTCGTTTGTATGTCGTCGTCCAGTGCAGTGGTTGATTCTCAAGAATACACAAGCGAATAGACACAGTCAAGCCAAAATGAAAATATGTTGGTGGTTTATAATGGTTTAGGTTAGGGTTTTCTTCAAAAGTTGTTTGTGTCTGTCTTTACAGTAGTAGCAGTGAGAAAGAAAAAGTCATCGTAGTAGAGCGTATAAAAGCGTAAAACACCAAGCACCAGCAAGTATGTAATTGAAGGAAAATTTTTACCAGAAGGAATGGCGCGGGCACGGCTTTTTATAACAAAAGTGCAACTTCTGAATCTTCCAAAGTCCCAAGATGATGGCTTTGCTGTGTGGTATAAAAAAGGAAATGGATTCACAAAGTAAAAATGCACCCTCGTTTCGTCCACACGTCCACTTCCACTTCGTTTTTCATCCTGTGGAACTAGAACGATAACGTTTTTAAGTTTGTCTGTGAAGTGTGAACATCATAATAACAAAAGAATGCTTTTCCAATGCAAGAAGTCAACTCAAGACACTTTTTTAGACACACTCAAGGAACGTAGACTTATTATTATATTAACATAGCTTGAATATGTTGTCAAGCCATTTTGGACACACTCATAATATTATGAGATGACTGATTTCATTGTCTTTGCAAATTTGCAATAGTCAATTTTCATTTCATTCAAGTTTGGTTCGTCTTTCTAAAGACGGTGTGATCATGTCATTTACGTAACTTAATTATATGATTTAGTTGATGATTCCATAATCTAGAGTGACAGTTAGTTGTTGACCAAAACTGGCAAATGAATACCTGACACGTAGATTAAGCAGTGTGGGATTTTTGTGCGAAAACGTTTTGCGAGTGATATTATGAAACAGCAAATAAAAGAGCAACATTTCTCTCTCTGTCTCTCCTACCTTGACTTTCTCTTCCGGTGAAATGAAGCAGTTTTGCAAACAATGTGCAATTTTGGAGTGAAAAGGTTTAAGTGCTTTTAACCAGCTCTAATTGAGTTTTAGTGTTTTATCCTTTTTAAATGATTACAGGAGTCGTTTTTTTGTCTCGTTAATTTTTTTATTCTTTCGCACGTCACCACAAGTCGCAACCGCAACGACACAAAGACTGTCATTCGTTGATTTTTAAAGATAATTAAGTATAAAAACTGAAAGACTGGAATCTTTTTTGCTTTTTAGTATTTTTACTGTGAATAGTAAAGAATGTGCAAGATGAATTTTCGCAAAAGTGTGAACAATTTTGTTATATTTTTACTTTGCACCACTTTCACTTTTTCCCCGTTGGTAGAAGCTGGAATAATGACAGATCTATTGAACAGAGCGTACTCATTTCTTGGGTACGAAACTTGTGAACACCCTAAAGTACATAACTTAGGAGCAAAGAGTAAGTGATTTTATGTAATGTGCGATTTTTATTGTAGCAGTTATTTCAGCGGTATAAATATTGACGTGCATTTTCTTTTTTGATAGGGCTAAGAAAGATTTTGAACAAAGAGTTATTTGGACAACATCTCGCAGTTGAAATAACATCGAATGCCGTTAGCGCACATCTTTCAGACCCAAATCCTACTAAGGCCCTAGTGCTCAGTTTGCATGGATGGGCTGGAGCAGGAAAGACCTTCACTTCACAGCATTTAATGAGCGCACTGTACGAAAATGGAGTTAATAGCTCGTTTGTCAGATTTTTCATGGCCAGTTTTCATTTCTCAGATCCTAGCAGAGTAGAGGAGTATAAGGTTAGCAATATAGCAATTGAATATTTAAATATTCCAGCGAGTTTTATTGTAATTCACTTGTATGAAAATACATTCTTTAATCATCAGATTTATTCATACCTCTGTTCATTCACTTATTTTTGTGTAGCGCCTCCTAAGGAGAAATATAGAACAAGTTGCTAAACACTGTTCTCGAGGTTTATTTATATTTGACGAAGTAGACAAGACGCCTGCAGGAGTTCTAGACATGCTCGTTCCTTATATTCAACATCCCGGTCAGATTTTGGACGGCAACGAGTACAAAAAGTTTATATTTGTTTTCTTAAGCAACGTAGGAGCCAACGACATAACTCGTATTGCACATTTAACCTGGAAAGAAGGGAGAAAAAGAGAAGATTTAACTTTCAAGGATTTCGAACAGGTTCTCTCTAATGAGGCTTTCAACACGGAAGGTAAATGGACAATCTGAAATGAAAAGTTAATTTGAACTTGCAACAAAGTTGACTTACTAAATGTGTCCGGTTATATATTTCAGGAAATGGATTATACAGGAGTAAAATGATAGACAGAGTATTAGTGGATTATTTTATTCCATATTTACCGTTAGAAAGGCGCCATATTATTTCCTGTATTAAAGTGCAAGCTAAACGGCAGGGAATGGATCCAGCCATTCTTGATGATGAGGCAGAGTAAGTAACATTTCTTTCTATTTCAATTTCATGAAATTACATATTTTGACTGAAGTTTATAGAGATAATTCATAAATATATTTCAATGATAAATATGTGCATATTTCTGTTTGCAGGAAAATTGCAGACATGTTAACATATTGGCCTGCAGATTTGAAATTATACTCAACTACTGGTTGTAAAAAAGTAGATACATTTGTCAAATACCGTATATCACAGTTAAATTTTGGAAACCATTCTGTGGATGATGATGAGTACGACGACATCTATGATGAGCAAAAGACTGAATTGTGATGAAATTTTATTTAAAATGCTAAGTGTTCAAAACTCATTCGTAAAATCTTAAAACCTGTTCTTCAGCGCGCTTTTAAAGTGGTGATTTTGTTAATTAAGTTTCTGTTTTATCTTGTTATGTTTGTAAAAATAATTCAGTATTATAAAGTAAACAGAAAATGATGGATGGAACTGTTTATTACTGTTAGCATACAGAGCGGCCACAAAAATTGTCAATTTTTTTATCACGAATAAATAAAACGGCCATTTTAAAGAAACATTTTTATACCAATTGCAATGCCGTGTAAGATGATGATTCTATTTACTACCATCAATTAGCATCGCCGTGAAAGTGAAAGGATCAAGTTGCAAATTGCAAATCACTGCAATCTCATTAAGAGCGTTCCTTTATTCGATATTTACATGATTCATACATCACGATAATTTTGATTTGTACCTTAAGTGAAGTTAACTACTAAAACTAATTTGGCACTAATATTTAATGAGAATTTTTTATTGAATAACATTGTAGTGTGGTTTGATTGATTTGATTAGCATCAATATGGTATATTTCTTTAAAACTTAAATAATTTGATGACTGATTCAAGTGGGAAAAGTGCGACTTGGTGTTAATCCCCGTAGTTTTCAGAATCTGAAGGACCCTTCTTTCAAGGATTCTGCTGATTGCATTCCATTAATTAAACACATTTGCAAGCTCACTTAACTTAATGTAAGAAAATTCTAAAGAATATGAAAGTATAAAGTAACATAAAATACATATTATTCCATTCCATTTGAATAGCAAATAATTAGTACAGACAAGTTTTCAAAAATACTTATAAAAATACATAGCCGGTTCTGGGAACTTAAACTTTTTATGACCATTTTAGACCTTTCAAATTTCAATTATGCAACACATGAATGCAGGCCGTTTGCACCAAGAAATGGTGACAGGAGGTAAGGTAAATCACACCATGTGCTGCACAAAGGCTTAGTAGTTTCACCGTTAGTCCCTTTCATAATCATTAAACGTTTCAGTGGAAGAACTTTTTCGGAATTGTCGAGTTGCTCTACTGCTGCAGTTGCCATATTTAATACAAAAGAATAAATCACGTACAAGTAGCAGCATCAGCAAGAAAGTTGCATGCGAGAAGGAAATCACATTAACATGAATTACATAATTCTTAGTGGAATTTTTAGCTGTCGCTTTTTTGTAATATGGCAAAATATGATCAGCAATAACATTAATATATTATGTAGATAGATAACGTATGCACTTTTTTCGTTTCATTCAACTCATTAAAAATAATCGTCCGTATAAATATCTTTGGTAAAATCCATTAAATCCATTCTCTCAGTTAGTCGTTCCTTACAATATTTTCGAGATGCTTTCCATAACACTTGGAATTGGATGGGATGCATAAATAACGCGAATTGCATGTTGTGGAGTCAATTAAAGAAAGACAAGACTTTTTATTTAGGATGGAGTTCCAGGTACCGGAGTGGGAGTCAGTGGCAATGACTGGTGCGTTGAGGAAGATTCTGGCGTGTTGTAGTCAAAGCGGACGATTCCTTGTCCATACGTTACTCGATCAATTGTTTTTTCCAAACGAGCATCCAACCTAAAGAAAATTGGATATGAGGGCCTGAATAATAGCTTATGAATCGCAATAACAATAATGTCCAAAGACAATTCATTGCTTACCCGCTAAAACTCTCGGCAAGAGAATTATGTTGATACCAATTGACGAGTTCCACAACAGATTTAAAATATCGAGACTCGGATAGATAAAAAAGCTTTTCATCCTTGGTCACCTGGATCTTCATGTGCTTCACCTGGTCGTTCCATCTTGAAAGGAAAATTGAATTAAAATTGAAAAAATGAAATTCATCTGATTCATCTGTAATTCGTTGGTTAACGGCTAACCAAAATAATGGTAATCTTACCGTAACGATAAAGCATAGATAGCATCATTAGCTGCTGCAGCTACCATAGCTGACGCAGGTCGCACGCGTACAAGGAATGTTCCGTTTTCCTGGCCGTCAAGCACGCCCGTTGCGCTATCTCGATCCATTTCTCCGGAATACCAAGGGTAACTCTCCAAATGGTTTAAGTTGACGTAATGATGGCATGGCTGAGTCGTTGGCAAACGCATTCCGTTTGATGTGCAGGGTGAATTCAAGTTGTTTAGAGGAAGTGGCGGAGATGAAGGGCTTGTAGGTATTTTTGCACGACCAGGACTTCGCTGACCGTCCAAAGGACCGGGGCTCTGCATATAACATGTTAACATTTCAATAAAAGACTGACAATAATTTCACGTCAGCAGAAAATATTCTCTCTCTTTTTAATTCTAAAGCTAACCGGAACTGGTTCCACCAAAGCCGGAGCGTGGATTGGCAACAAAGGTGGCCTGAAAATCATAAAAATAAATTGTCCTTATTTGTTTTCGAATGGTTTGTAATTGTTTCGCACTTTCATTTCCACTGACCTGGGCGGCAATTCTGGAGGGTGAACGGTTCCACACCTTGGTACAACAGATATACAATCTCGGTGTACCCCAGCGTCACATCTTACCTGCATTCAAAGATAGATCAACTTAAGTTATTTAGATTTCTATTGTTTTTCTACAGTTGAGTCTTGTTTTGCGTTATACAAAGTGGAACAATCTGCAGAGGAACTATTCTGAATAGTCTATTCATCAACAAATAAGTCGCAAACTTTTTGTACAGAATTTGTTTCAGCCAATGGCTTGTTATCAGTGCTGCTTTTTTATAAAACCAGAGGAATTAATCTCCACGGAGGAAAGAGAAGCAGTCACACGAAATCGAAATTAAGCAGTTTACACAATCCGATGGGCTAATAAAATGCGACAATGCAAATTGCTACTCTGCCTTCATAACATGAAGAACCAATGAAAAGAACCTCAGATCGTAGCAATGCTTATCTGGGCCATTTTTTGTTTAGTTCCTAAGCTAGTGTCGATGGAGAAAGTGGAAAACATCTACATGCGATTCTTCCCAACTTTGATAAAAGGACTGTCANAGCAATGCTTATCTGGGCCATTTTTTGTTTAGTTCCTAAGCTAGTGTCGATGGAGAAAGTGGAAAACATCTACATGCGATTCTTCCCAACTTTGATAAAAGGACTGTCACCAAAATTCAATAATTGGAGGAAACAAATTCGTCACGTCATTCTCATATCTCAATTCTTACGCACTAGAAACCCACCCATAACCTTATGAAAATGAGTACGAAGTAACAACTTACGCAACGGTATCCTTGATAAAACAAGCCTTTCAAAAACTTGTTACAAT
Organism: Cyphoderus albinus; assembly: GCA_021029165.1. Classification (NCBI taxonomy): domain Eukaryota; kingdom Metazoa; phylum Arthropoda; class Collembola; order Entomobryomorpha; family Paronellidae; genus Cyphoderus; species Cyphoderus albinus. Next base: position 10,406 of record VYYJ01005258.1, read on the forward strand.
ATGAACAATTGATTCCTTTTTGGAAAGTGTGCATAGTCCAATGGTGGTCTGTGCGCCTGCAATCTTCCGGCTGAATGTTGTTCCTAAAAATAAAAATAAGCTTTTTATAAATCGGTCGTAAGAGGAAAATGAAATGACTAGTTTTCATAAGGTAATTTATTTTATTCATACAACGCATCTTCAATCGCTTTAATCCATCTTCGCTTCTGCTCTTCCGTCTGAGCATACATCGTGTACACGTTCTTTTCTTTGTGGTGAACGAGGTTCCAGCAATAACTCCATCTTGAATCTCTTATGCCGGTTTTTCGAATCGTTTGTGGAACATCTTCAACCCGATATTCTTGTAAACACAATGAATGTTTGTAGCTGTATTGGTCTCCCTATGTGAAAAAATAATAATATTTACTGTCTATTTCTGGTTTATATGATTCATATATGTGACTATTGGAAAGCTTAAAGTCGGATTTGTTCGAAGCAAATTCATTTGTGTACATTTTATTATAAATATTCATAAATTAAGTAGGGCCCAACAATTACGAAATCTAATTACCCCAAAAAGTTTGTCCATCATCTGTTGATATGATGAATTAGAAAGTGGCACAGCACAGACATGCAAGGATCAAATAATTAAGCATTGTCTCATCAAGAAACCCATCACCAATTATGATTGTATTTTATCTACATAATACAAATTTGATAATCGTAGTCATATTAAGCTTGTATAAACTAATATGGCAAAAGTCTCCAAATCATCCAAAGATGTAATGTGTGTAAAATTAGAAGTATTAAAGATGGTAAATACAAGTTGTATTATTACGACCAAGCGAATTCGCTGGCATTTGTGAAGTAGTCTTGTTTGAAAGGGAAAGTATTGCAAAGTTTCAACTATTTACATAGTAATTTTGCATTTAATGGTATAATTTAGAGTGAATCAAATAAAGTTTCCTGTGTGTTTAATATCGGTGGATGAACTTACCCTCGTCGGTTTACACATCAGCATTACTTTATCAAATATGAAAACATATCGCGATTTCAAACGGTTGTCATCATGCCCCCTTATTCGAAG
>VYYJ01005259.1:0-11468 GCA_021029165.1 Cyphoderus albinus
AGCAGGGAGAGCAACCTCAACGGCTGCGGTTCAAACGGTCCGCCGACCTCAGTCAAGTCGACAGGTGAGTGAATTTTATTTTAACTAAATATAGATATAAAATTCTGATGAAGTATGCATACAAAAGCGATGAATAATTATACATCAACTGCCGGTTTTGCCAGAGATAAAAATGGATTTTTAATGAATCCTAATTACTTTTTGATGAAATTGTTTTGAGTAGTGCAGTCGAATGTTACATAGCAGGAAGCTGCAACTTTTTCCCTTCAACCTGAGAACTACGAGTTTACAAAATATTTGATTGGAATTCAGAAGGTCATTGAATACGAGACGAAACGTCATATTGTCTATTATTATCTCTTCATCTAAACTTCACTAATTAGCGTCATTTTTTTATACCATACCATCTTTTTCTCCTTATCTTTTAGCCTTTCTGCTTTGACATTATCTTGGTGTGTGCAGGCAGGCAGGTCTTGTTTGTTTCGTGACGTGACATTCTTCTTTCAACCTCACTACACTACCGACATTCCGTAGCATTTCAACTTGACAGTGATGTGACATTCTCATAGGACACTGCATCTTTTGACTTTAGCTCGAAAGTTATCATTAGATTGCTCCGTAATTACTAATTCGTGTTTTACAAACAAGGAACACGCCTCTTTATTATTCTCGAGTAAAAAATGTTTACTTTGATGCGCACACACTAATTGATTTTTATTGAGAGCTCCAAGCGAAATCAATACATACATAATCTAACTACCCATATAAACAACAGTTTTCTTCTGCAAAGCTAAAAAAAAAGTTATAGTTTGCAAATTTGTGACCATTTTATTTATTCTGTGTTCATGTTGGTTTATTCACTTTTATTATTATTACTATATCGTGAGTCTTCACTTAACAAAAAAGTGTTCTGTGTTGAATGGGAGTTTCATTCAGTCGCCACTGTCATCGTCACGATAATTTGTAAATTATTACGTGCCTTACAAATGTTAACCAGGAGGAGTGTGGTAATAATAAGAATAAGAAGCAGTCGAATGTCATGATGTGATGACAATGTGAGAGCAATCGTTTGTGGTAATAATTACATGCATTTAGTAATTAATATGGAGGTGATGTGTCTCACTCGTCTCTGTGCAACATTTCATGAGAGCTCACCTCCACCTCCAGCTCCAGCTCAACGGTCGTTAAGCTAAAAGGATTGGCTGACTTTGGCTTTGACAGTGACTCTGCTTACACAGATAAATGTGACCCAGAACCAGACAGGAAACTTAATTATAAATGAGTATCTAAATATCTGTTTTGGGATTAGCATCACAATTGCATTTCAAGTTGGAACTCTTAATTAGTTTTTCCTTTAATACAAATACTCATTGTAATTTAAAGTGCAATCAACTTTCTTTTGAAGGGCTAGGCAGAATAAGCCGCGGCTTTAATAATGTTGCGCTTTAATTTGCCCATTTGATGTTTTCCCAAGGTTTTACAAAGGGCAGAAGTTCTTTGGGTTTGTAATAATGTGAAGCGAAAGATACCTCAGGTATAATAAATATCGATCCAGATATAGTATCTGTCGGTAATACCTATTAATCCACAGTCCCAGTTTGCAATTCTCTCTGAAGCTTTTCTTCTCATCTATTACATCCGCATGCGACTCTTTTATGCTCTCTTGTCAAGATTCAATTATGAAAATTGATATATGAACATTGATGATGATGTAAAGTAGGTACGCACTAATGCAAACGCACAGCGCGGAGGCAAGATCAAAATTCAATCAAATGAGTGTAGCCGCCTATTTCACAGAAGAATGTTAATGCTGAGCTTGAGCTTTTCAGCTTTCGTGAGCAACTTGGCCTAGTCTTTTATTATTTACGGCTTGACACAAAAGGTGTACCCGAGTAAGAGAAAAGGAGTGTTTTGATGAATAAAGTAGAAAAATGGAGATTGTAACAAAAGTTAGCATAAGCTAATAATCTTCATTACTACTATTACATTACAACGCTTTAGCCACCTAGAGCTATTCTAAATGTGATGACAGATGAACAAGACAAGAATAAAGAGCCGTTGCAGATTTTGTTTGTGTGCAACTTAAGCAAATGCAAAGTGTAAGAAGGGAGCAATAATAACAAATGACTATGAGCAGGGGCTGACGACAGCCCTGGTATCCATCTTGTTTTTTTTATCTCGTTCAAGTCATCTTGTTGGCATTATATTATTATACAGTAACTTTGAACTTTTGCTTGCAATAATGCAACTGACGTGCACGGAGGACGGACTTTTTTGCCGTAGTACAAGAGCATAGAAGAAACGCCAGCTCAACAGTACCTTGGACTGGGCCAAATTCCTTGTAAATAGTTGGTAAAGTAATGAATTCGTTGCTTGTAGTATTGCAGTAGACACCCAAATGAGTTATGTTGCTGTCATGCTAGGGTTCAAACGAAAGGAAACAAAGCGAAAATCAAGGTCGTCACGGTAGGATCCAATTCTAAGCACTTTTTGACATGACTAATATAACTGTAGGAGAAAAAAGCGTGGTGGAAATTTTGCTGGCATTTTTACTCCTGTCTTCATCCTTTACTTACTTACAAAAATAGAAAAAGGCCACTGCAGGCAAAATGCGTGAGCTGAGCACGAGCTACTCTGACTCGCTGACATGATTCTAATGGTGAGTTTAACTAACTCTTAAATTGGTTACCACCTTCTGTTCTTAACTCAAAAGAAATTCTTCCCTCCCTTCTCAGTCAGTCGTCACCGTGTCAATTCCTTCTTTAAAAATCAATATGAAACATGAACATGACCGCAACACAAAAACAAGCAATTGACAAATTACCCACTTAAGAGAATGGATTTCTTCGACAAGGAAAAAGAGAAATGTTGCATTCGTAAACATCACTGACATATTTGGAAGACTAATTTTTGTCAAGTAAACATACACGATACTCACTCACTGATGATGATGAAAAACCTCAAAAAATCATTCATTAAAGCCCACGTTCCATTTTCCATTAATGTGTTTTGGCGTTATTCATCATCATACGATACTGATGAGTTAAGGAGTGTATCTGTTTTGATTGAATTGAAACTATCGCCAAAATGTGTCATTGATATCGGTGATGTGATGATGATGACCTCCTGGCAAATTGGCTATCCATGTCTTGTCTTGTAACATTGTAATATTAATGAGGATATGTTTACTCAACACACTCAATATTTTAGATCGAATTGTTTACTTGCTAAATGTATTTATTTTATTATAAATAAAAACTTTAACTCTGTCAATCTGAAAAAGTGACCACCCTACATTACTAAAAATGTAAAATACAACCATGATGAATTATTGTTTGTATTTACTTACACTATGTAAACACAGTGGTAAGGAAAACCTGAAATCAGTAGGTTTAGTATACATTTCAGCACTTTGTTTACTTAAGCAAACAAATGTTGCAAAAACACAATCACTTCTTCAGATTCTGCTATGCAATTCTGTTTTTGATTGTTGTAGGATTATTTTCCATTAAAGATTTTTTTTGAGTCAAAGTCATAAAAGTGAATGGCTCTAATACAAAGGTTAACGAAGTTTTCTGATAATGTCGACTTCATTCATTAAGACTGACTTTTCGGAATTTTCTTACCACGAGCTTTTCAAAGTTTTTCTGTCAAAACTCTGCGTAATAACTCAAATATTTACCTTCATAAATACATAAGAAGACGCATTTATTTATAATTGATAATGCAAAAAAATGTACCGTTCGCTTAATGTTTGAGTATGCAACGTTATTTAATACGAAAACAAAGCTTAATTCATTTTTTATGACGCTTCATCATCCTCACACAATCTGCTCAGAGGACTTAACAAGACCTGATATTTTTAGAGATTTGCAGATAAGATAGGAAGAAAGAAACGAAACAATGCTTTTTTGCGTCTCATTGTTTACAAAATTGATTGTGACAGAGAAAAGTGTATAAAAGTGTGGAATGCTCACTGTGAAAACAAGCCCTTTAACATAAATAATCATAAAAGGTTTACGTGCAACATTGTCTAAATGTGAATTTTAACATGAATAAAATAAAGAGTGAAGATACTCTCAGAGAGTTAAGTTGCATTGTTTTAAAATGCCATAATAATACAAATATAATCTATCGTCTCCTGCCGCAGTTATTGTAATAATAAAAGTGATTTAACAAACTTGCCTTCTCATATGACAAGCACGTTGCCATTTTATTTATAATTTCATTTAGCAACCATTTACCATTAGCCTAATGATTTTGAAATGCGAGGAACTCTTAGCTTCAGAACCTTAACGACTCAGTGACTTGATCACTCACCTACTGAACTCACTCTCTAAATCTAAGCAGCAAGCTTGGCAATGCAAATGCATATTGTATATTATATTATGTGATGGTTGAAAGCAGTCGCTCATTTTGTATATCAAGCTTTAACTTACTTGGTCGCACATTTCTTTGTAGCTTCGTATAATTTTTTAGCTTTACGGTCGTGCGTCGTGAGAACTGTGTTAACGATTTCCGGTGAAAATATAAACACAGCTCAACTGAGAACATCCACTTTATGGCATGTCGGGTTCATGACACATGAATTGTCTTAATAACGAATATTTTTCTACGTACTATTTTTTTCTTAAAATAAATCTCATTTTTATTCTTAAGCAAATTACAATTTCATCTGAAGCTATTATGATACTTTGCATTATTTATTTTTGAAAAGTAACATTTCTTTCTGGCAAGCCAACTGAATGATTTATAATAATCTGATTTTGCATTACCTTTCCTCGACTTAAGACATTAGTGATGTTTGTGTCTTGCTTGATGTGTAGTTCCTCGATGTCACCGTGAAGCTTTTAAAAATTCAATTCATTGTCAGTCAGTGTTATGAAAGGCCTTTATTACATTACATTACTGAGCCCTCTCAATCTCACTTCTATCGCATCACACACACACGTCAGTCAACTCAAGATGTTCCCACCGCCTAGAAACGGCATACCTACTTCATATTTTTGTAAACATCGCCTTCATTCATGCATTTATTATTGTAACGACAAAAGTGCCTCTCTGTACATTGTAATGGAATTTTATATAGAAATCGAAGAAATGCCTTATCACATTTTATAAATACATTGATTATTTATCATTGGCAGATGTCGAAGGAAGTGGCTTCGTAAGGGGAGGTTACCGCCGAAGCAGTACAAAGTACAACGACCGTGTATCCAGATCAGATGCTGAGGATGACGATGATGACCGGGATGACCCCGCTGCTGATGATCATCCTAATTTTATGTACGTTACCTTTTTTCTGTCACTTTTCGTTTGCAAACTTTTCACGGAAGAAGGAAGACGCAATTTTTTATATTATTATCAACCATGATTCTATAACGTAGTTATTTACAACATACGTCACCGTCAAGCGCTGATTGTTCAATAAGGTGCGTGGTGCGTCACATGTCGCGTTCACTACATCTCACATATTGACACTTTAATGGAAGCTGTAGATTCATACCTCATAGCATAGCAAACTCAAACTCAGCTCGCTATTTTGAAAAGTGCTCGAACCCACTTGAAAATTCTTCCTTCACTACTACGAGCCAACCACCAAACCCAACCAACCTAGAAAGCACCATCTTCTCTGTAACAACGTCTTCTAAGCAACATCAATATGAATATGTTCCATTTTTTCGTGTCAGAGTGGGAGAAAATATCTTCTTGTCAATTCTGCGCTGTTGTTGTTGAATCTCAATCTCAAGTTTTATGTATTCATGAACTCACCCACTTGAGCCTTCTTCAATTCTCTACCGACGACCGATCCATTTTTATGTTTATAAATAAATCAAATGTGAACAGGAAGGAAGAAAGGAAAATATTGCTGAATTGTGTATGTACCTAAGTACTTAAGTACACATAGAGCTCAAGGACACTTCCGAGAAATGTCAACGAAATCGGATGGTTCGACAGTGGAAGGAAAATATAAAAGAAGAAAAACATCGTTTGCGAAATTGATAATCCGATAGACAGGAATCATTCAAGCTGATATTATTATATTATGATATGCTGGTAAATACCCACTATGACTGACATAGGCTGGAGCAAACGGGTCTCGGTTTCAGGACTTTGGTTTGTTTTTTACTTTGTATCTCTACGTAAACAAGAGTGACCACTTTTTACGAATTCCTTGAAGTTTTTGAAAAATGCTACTCGGGCACTTCAGAAAGAAACTAATATTTACTGATAAATTCAATGAAAATAAATAAATTTTAGTGGGAACGATGATAATTAATACACATCTGTGTAAATACCATTAATTCAGCAAAAAAATCCACAAATTACAATGAGATAACCCGAAGCTATTAGATCCGTCATTAATTACGTTTCCAGATAACCAATTGTGGATCGTGGAAATGACACAGAATCACGAAGTGCTTTCGGTTTTTCCGAGAACAAAATTGCCTAAATGTCTTTGAAGGAAATTTGAGTAATTCGAAGCCAAGCCCACACAATGATATTTTGTATGGAAACTAAACTAAATCAACAAAGGATTTTTATGAATTGATCATCCTTGAGCTACTTAATCAGAGAAAAGAGGACACACACAAATAAAAATCCTTTATCTCAAATCTCTTCCCTTTGTGCCAGTGCAAGTGTAACTAAAAAACAGAAAATGTGTTTGTTGATGAGGAATGTATAATGTAAATACATACCTACGTGCCATTTCCCTTTCACGCCGCGAAATTAGGAGAAAGCCGCATTTTATATTTATGTACATGCTATGATTTCCAGGAAAGTCTAATTTTTCCAGTTATTTTATTTTTACCTACATAACCGAGAAATGCAGAAAATAAATATACCTACATTATGCGACTTTGGTGGTAAATAGTATCTCTAATTCATTACATTATTACCCAATTTATAATTTATATCTACCAACCAAACACCCACATTGTCCACGGTGGAAAAAGAAGGGAAAATAGAGACCAAAGATACATAAATATTGCATGAGCTTTGCAAAAACACCATGGCCATAAAAACCACTTCAGTGTTCAGTCTCAGTCTTTTATAGTCATAGACTCACAAGTCACACTCCTATGTCTTCCTCTTTTATTAATATGACCAAGGTCTTTGTTTTGTGTACAGAAACACAGAGTTGAGCATGGTTGCTTGAAGGTGGAGGAACTAATTTAATTTGTTTTTCTCACTCGAAACAAACGGTACTGCACCGCACCAGAACAATCCTCTTTTACTTTGATGTCCCTCCATACAAAAGAATGTTAACGTAGCCTATGCAGAGCATGAGGACACGCACACCCCGAAACCCAACTTTTTAACTTTCTTTAATCAACAACGCAACAAGACTTTCTCTGAGCGTGATCTTTCTTTCACTCGAATTTCCTCTGTTGTGTTCTGAATACCTCCATAAAATAAATAAACAAAAACCATGAGAGAAAAGCAGAGGAACAACATGCAATAAACCACTGTTGTGTTCGTCTGTCTCGGAATCTTTTTCTGTCTTTGTCGAGTAATTAATTGTATTTACACTATTTATTTATTAGAATAATTTTATTAAATATGACTGCCCCAAGATAATTATTCTGTTTGTTAGCTATGGTTTATTTGGCTGGCAGCCACTGTCAAATTATGTATCTCGGTCGGCGAATTTTGAAGGAAAGGAAACATTTTTATTGTGGTAATTTATTTTTAGCTAAAATAAAGCTTTATTTTGCAGAGAGAATAAATGGGTATATAAAAGCAGAAGCTTTATTTTCGTAGTTAATTTGCCCGGAGTTACATTTATAATGCTTCCTCTTTGTCCATTTTTTATTTTATAATGATAAATGAAAGCTTCCTCAGACTGAGCAAAGTAAAAGGCTTTGTGGGAAGGTTTGGGCTGAAATAATAAATGGTGGTGAAAAATCGCCAAATTACCTTCATGGATGCTACATTACTTTCCATTAAAGTGCATTGCATTGCTTCCATGTTTCAGTGAGTATTTCACTGATGAAAAGTTAAAACGGGCTGAGCTCTGCTCTGGATGCTTTGCATAGAATATTTATGACGAGCAACCCGAATATTTTATAGGCATGCATCATCGGCAAGGTCTAAAAATGGTATGGTAATGGCAATCATCATTTTCTTCCTGCTCTCCATGTGGGCTAAGGTAATAAAGTTGCATTTTTAGGGAAAATTGGGAGGAAATTGAATAAGATGCTTAGAAAGGGCACGATCACCATCATTCAGCATGATTATGATATGAACCCGCTCACTGAATCAACTTAAGCGCTTCACATTATATTAACATCTACATAATAATCAGGTGTCAGTAAAAATTGCGTCTTCGTGTAAGAAACATTTATCTTCGCCTTGAAATAGAAAAAAACATGAATTCTATATAAAAAATATTAATTTTCCTTTTATTCCCATTTTCTTTTCTCTCTAGACGAAGGAGGAACGATGGGGGTGCCGAAACCAGTATTACCGCCAGCAAAAGGTCGTCAAAATTAAAACGACGGAAAGCGTACTACAAGGAAAAGAAAGAGGTGCGTAAGAAACTACGAAAGAAATTTGTGTCATTTTTTCCAGTAATAAATAGTAATAAATAGTAAAAGCAGGTCTGAAGAAATAAAAATGACTTGGTTGGAGCAGCAATAAATTCATTTATTCACTTGGGACTTGTCATCACGAGTCATATCTTATCTTAATCATAAGAGCCGTCGCGTTCTTCAGTGAGAAAATAAAATATTATTTGCGCTACGCTGTGCGAAAGAAAAATGTGTAAATGTGAGACTAAGTAATGCAATGGATGGATGGATGGATGAGTATGATTAATATTATCTTGGAGAGAAAGTCTTATTTATGTGCGATTTTATTTATGTGGACACACAGGGCCGGTCTCGAAGTTTGACACAGATTGATAGCTTAGACCCCAGCATTCTGACGGGTGGCAAATTAGACATGGAGTCAAAGTCGGGACCGATAAGCTGCTCTTCTGAGCAAGTGCTGCTGCTCACTCCCCCTCCAGACGCTCGTGTTTCTCCAAAAACAAATCTCGTTGGCTCTCAGGTGAGTGCAGTGTTTCGTCGGCCTTTTTTTCTTCTTATCTTAACTCACTCTGAGATCCTCCTCCGCGGTGAAAGTTATTTTTACTAATTCTCACTCACGACAAGTTATGTAATGCTATAGATGTTATTACTCAAACAATTCCCTTATCTGCTGCTTCTACAGCAAACAAATTGATTTTTTTTCATATGCACATTCACAATTCGCACTCATTAATCAATCCGAAGCTGAATCTTATTTTTTATTACTTTCTAGCGTGGCAAGACCCGATTTTTCAGTTCTTCCACGGAAGAGCCGGCAATGTCGGCGGCAGGAGCGATGTACGAAGGAGCGGACTCGTTGAGTGCACCAACGACGAATCTCCACTCGACGCAAGGTTCATCGGACCCAAATCTCAACATTTCCTCCTCGGCCGCCACAGCTGCGGCGAAGAAACGCTCCCTACTTTCACTTTCATCCCCCCGACACCAGCAGCAACAGCCGAGACAATCGAGAGCCCCCTCTGGATTCATCTCTCATGAAGGATCGCTCAAGTTAAAGAATACAAAGCATAATCGCTGGAGCAGCCTCTTCTCGCCCACCACCAAGGACAACACCAAGATGGACATGCTTTCACACTACCTCGAACAATACGAGCACTACGGAATTCCTAGGCCCAGCATTCTTCCCTGTGATAATGATGATATGGAAAGTGAGTGACAACTTTTTTATCCACTAATACTTTCACAAACATCATTTTATCAGCTTGATGTATGAACAAAACAAAATCTATTTTTAACCATGCACAGCCATCAATACTGTAGAAGAGGACTGGAGGCTTATCGTGAGCAATTCGAACGACCTCAGTTACCGGAGCAAACAGCAACAATCGGCCATCTGGGAACTTGTCGAATCGGAAGCAGTCTATATTAGGACCCTGGAACTTCTTATTGATGTATGAAATAGAATCTTCTCAGGCTGCTCACTTTCACTCATCCTGTTAAGATTAAAGATGACATGCATGAAACGAGCTAAAGCGAAAATAAAACGAAATGGAAATAATTGCATTATTGCTTTTCTCTTTTTACAGCTCTTTCTCGCCTGTCTGTACAATCTTCAAGCAGCGAATATTTTGAATGATATTGACCGTGATAGAATTTTTAGCAATATTTGTGATGTGTATAAATCAAACAAAGTATTTTGGCTTGATTCGATGCTGCCCATGGTACAAAAAGCCCGTGCATCAAAGCAACCCTTTCAACCATCCGAGCTTCATAGTGGATTTACCAAGGTACGCGCATCCTTTTCCATCTGGATTTCGGATGAACTATGCATTACAAAGGGATTTGATAGTGATAGTGAAGTTGAACTGAAACTGATGTGATAATAAATCTTGGGCTGATTTTTTTATCTCGAATTGCAGTTTAGTATTACTTGCCTACCTTACATTCAGTATTGTTTGGATCAATCATCAGCACAAGACTACTGCCGGAGAATGGATCAGATCAATCCATTATTCAAAGGATATCTTGCGGTACGTTTTAAAATGTCAAATGAATAATTACCGGTCCATTAAACTACATCAAATCGAACACGCATTTCCAATCTCAGGTGGAAATGGTATTTGATGGAGATGATTAAAAGTGTGACCTCCTTTTCCAAACTCTCGGTCATTAAGTAATGGACTAATGCTCTTTTAAATGCTTTCACTTGCTAATCCCAGTTTTATTCATTTTCACTGACAGTGGTGTGAAACTCGAAAAGAGTGCAATCGGGAGCGGCTCACTGACATACTCGTTCGGCCTCTTCAGAGATTAACAAAGTACTCGCTGCTCCTGAAAGCGATTCTCAAGTACACTGATGACACAGACGACCGACAATGCCTGGAAGAAATGGTGAGATTTGCAAATCATTTTTCGCCTTTTACACTTTTACAAACGCCTAATGAATAGGACGCAGCGCAGCAGCTAGCCACAAAGTGCCAACTTTGCTCATTTCAATATCTACCTAAAGCTCGTTTAATGAGTATGAAAATTCAAAGATTCACTCACGCATGGACAATCACTTTATTTTACCCTGTAGATTTTGAGTGTCGAGAGATTTGTAAAGAGCGTTAATGGGGCTTTGCGGTAAGTAATGATTATATTTACTAATGTAGCTATTATTTATTAAAACATTATGTAACAACTCATACGAAAAAGAGTAACAGGGAATAATTATTGTAAAACGCTATAATATATATTAAGGTTTGATTACCTGCCAACACTTGAATAAAGTCTATTCTATTCTATTCTAGGGACTGAAAAGTAATATGTTAACACGTAGCAAGTTTCAATAAAGAACGGTTACGAAGGTCTCTTGACATTTCGCCGCCGATAAGCATAGAAACCGTTATAATTAAATTACGAAATCTCCGTTGACGCCGCGCCTGTACT
>VYYJ01005260.1:0-11468 GCA_021029165.1 Cyphoderus albinus
GTACCACAGGCATACAGAAGTTATCGCAATTTGAAAAAATTCGTTTTGTCGGGTGTGTCAAACTTTTGTCTTTGCAAGCATATGGCAGATGTTTTGTGCTGGGAACCTCCAGACTACTGCAGTGAATACATTTGTTTCGTATGCAGATGGTTGGAAATTACATTTTTTTCTTCATCAATTACAAATTACAAGTTAAAGACATTTCTCGTGATCCATCAACTACAAATTATAAATTCTAAATCAAATTGAGCGATCAATTAATTACAATTACAAATTACATTTTGGTTTTTGCCAAGTTATCAGTTACAATTATAAATATAAATTACTTGGGAATAAAAATTTGTAATTTTGCATTAATTCAAGCTAAATTTGTATTAAATTAAGCCCCCAAAACTTTAAAATATTCAAACGATAAAACTTATAGTAAGTATAACGCATATGTCTTAAACATATTAACCAGTGGCGGAACAATCAAGACTTAGGCCCAGGTGCAAAACAATCGTTGGTTCCTTTTTTGCATCAAACATTTCCGTATTTTATGTATGCGCATTACGTGTGGCATGTACTTATTGTGTATTATTTTCTAAAGAATAACTAATTGTTGCTAGAAAAACTGATTTTGGTTTTTGTTCGTTTAGTTCATCCATCATTAAACAGTATTCGTTCACGCACATCGAAAAAAAGGGGTGTAGACCCGTTGCGGAAAGCGGCCGATTGCGGAAACCCCATATTGCGCCTAAAGTTTAGGCCCTAAACCTCAACATGACAAACCGTTTTATCTCATTCCCATTCCATCTGTGTTAATATGCATATGTGATTACAGGTTATGTTTAATGTTTTCATAACACAATTCATAAATTTCACTCATTCTGTAGCAATCATTAGCCTGTTTAATTTAATTTTTCAACGCGTGCACTAATCGCCAATTTATATAAGCTAACATGAACTGTGGATCTAAAATATGAACAACATTTCAAAACAACTGTATAAAACTGTATGAGTTTATTTTGTCAAAATTGACACATCTATGTATGTATATGGTAAGAAATGTATAACTCCCCTTAATGTCTGCTCACGTTAATGCTACCACAACGGATCCTTCATATAGAGAATGTTATCATGACATGTCAACATGTATAAGGAATAAGGATAATGTTAGAATATTTTAAATGTAATAATTTTTGCATCAAGAACGATCAGAGTACAAATTCGAAAAGTTTGCTGTTGGTTTGAATATTAAATTTCCAGCATGAAGACAAAATGGTAGATGATTTCCTTAATGGAAATTCCACTAGCATTGTTCTAGCTCCATAGCGAAGTGCCTTCAAAGGGAGTATGTAACAACATTACAACGAACACATTTCATTTCAAAACTTTGTCTTTAAAAAAGAACGAGATCTGGATTATGATATGCATGTTGGATATGAACCATTTCATATGGTAAAACAAAAATACGCTTTTACTTTCAGCCTCTTAGTCACGTTAGGTACTTCATAAGCCTATTTATTAACACAGATGGATTGGGAATGAGATAAAACGTTTTGCCATGTTTCAGGTTTAGGCTCAATATAGGGTTTCCACAGTAGACTTAGGCGCAATATGGTGATTTCGCAGTTGCCCTAGGGCGCAATATGGCATTTCCGCAATTTCCCGCTTTCCGCAACGGGCCGGTAACGAAGAAAAGGCGTCTCGAGATTGACCAGTTTGTTTAGTGAGTTTTGAGTAGATGGCGCGCTCAGACTGTACTTAAGCTTTTCTCATTTCTCATTTACAAACAATGCATTTTGGCTTAAATATATTCGTTTAATTTAATGTATTTATGTACAGTTTGAATAGGTTTTTTAATTAATTATGAAGAACTGCATTTTCTTATATACGCCCATAAATTTTGTCACGTAGCATTTCTACGGAAAAGCACTCATTGAAATTCATCGTTCTCTTAAGAGTTTTGGATGTTCTTTTTCACGTTTATCTTTTCGGTTTTTATTACTATATGCACTAACTTTTACTTTTACTGCTATGTCAGAGTGTTCACTTTTTATTTTATTTTTTGCCTTCGTAATAATAATAATTCTGCCACAGTCACAATGTGTCAAATCAATTAAAGCTTCGTTGTAGAGCGATGAATTGGAGGAAATATTTTGAAAATTCCTTAAAATATTTACAAGAAACATTTTTCGTGCAAAAGTGCTTGGCTATGACACCCAGCTACTATTACGATACTTAGTTAGTCTTGTATGATGAACTATTAAAAAATAATATTTAGCCAATCTTTGGTTGACAGTTGTGGTCATTCCATCGTCATATGGAGCAACAACAAGTGATGCACTGACATTCAAATTGCTATTGATAATTAATTTGGTTAATTTGTTTAAAAAGCAGCTTTCTGTAGAAGAAATGAAGGAACTCTCCGACAGCTCTTGCATCTCACTTGGAGACTTCTTTTTAATCAACTTCAGAAATTGAAAATGTGTCAACTATCGAGAAGTTTTTATGAATAATGTGGTTGAACTTACTATCTGAATGCATCAATCAACTATCAAACAACATTATAATTAATTGCAATTGCAAGCCATAAAAGAGTATTTATTTACATTATAAACTGAGGGCCTCGCGATATAATATTGCCAAGGGTCCCGCTTCAGTGCGTCAGCATCCTCCGTACGTACTAGCACCATGGCTTCAGTAAATATAAAATCACAATTGTAATAATTTTATTTAAACGTATATCTACGAACTTTTACGCCTCGTTTATTTATTGCATCATTGCAACATTTCAAACATTACAATAATTTGTGAAATCAAATTTTAAAAATCAAGCCGCACTCATTACTACTAAAAGTACATGTTAATTTACATAAAACGACTAAATCATACGCAATCTTTAACATAACAATTGACACCTAATATATTTCATCCATCAAATTAACAAATCTCCTAGCCTCAAATTTTTAATAAAAGCAAATGATTTAAAAAGCTAAACAACAACATAAGTGCAGTTCATTCGACATAGTTTTGTTCTTGTTCAATAAGCCACAAAGAACTGACAAAAATGTTACCCACCCTTTCGAAGTTAGAGTGCATTTTAGGTTTGCTTATGTTTGTGTCAGTTAGAACATTAAAGTATGTAAGGCCATCATAAACTAATTTTGGTTTTGTGTTGAACACCGACACAAAATGAAACCGTGCAGTGTCATTCACTGTGTAAGCAAAAATTTTATACGGTTTCCCCAACACCTCCACCGTGTTATCTAACCTCAAAATTATTTTCCATAAAATGGATTAATCCAGATTCAGCCACATGTGAAATAAATGTCAGGGGTATAATAGGTAGTGGTGTAGAATTTTTCCATCGGAACCGTTTATGCATTGGTACTTTGCACTCTGCACACCTTGCTCGCCCTGACTCGTTCATGTTAATCTCACTAAGAACGTGAGAGAGATCGTAAGTTTCCACATTAGTTAGATTTCGCTCTCTTTCAATTTGAACAGCGTTGTACATTTTGCAGGACTTTCGTTTACACGAGTGCTGAAGAATTAGCGGAAACCACTGAGAAATGTGATAATAAAACAGAGATTCGGATGCTGTGAGTGACCACTCAGAGTCTGGCGTAGTAGGGCGTGGAGGTAGCTGCCCTGAGCTATCAGACGGTCTGTCGATTGCGTCGAGAAAAAGGGTTTTAACTTGGTTAAAATCATAGTTGTCCATGGCGGCGAACATGGCTGTAAGAACTCTGGCTACAGGATCATTCTTTGTTTGAATAACCTCATTGAAAAAATCTTTTCCAGTGTGTGTGGTTTTGTACAAACTGTAGAGAATTTGAATTCCGTTATCTATTGGACAGGTATTAGTCAGTGTCATCACGCCAGCATACTTCTGGCCCCAAGGCAGCAATGGCAGTTTTCTCAGTTTCTCCACCAGACTTTTGTTTTCATTAACTCTGGATCTGCGTTTTTTAAATCCTTCCGTTTGTCCTTCTGGGCTTGTTCTTCTAGTTTTCCACTTATCTGTACCAGAAACCGTCATAGTTTACAAGTGGTAGTTTCACAATATTACATAAGATTGCTACGTAAATAAAAGTGTTTCTGCGGTTTACGTGGCGTGCTAGAAATCAGGGGTTCTCCAATTACAGAAAAGCGATCGCTCTCGCAGTTGCCATCATGCATAGTTTGACCATCTACACACTCTGCGTCATTATCCTGAGCTGCTGGTTCATTCTCCTGACTGGCAGCATTTTCCTTTTCCTGCGATTCTGTGTTTGAGGGGATATTCCAATCTAAACCAATTGGAATGGCGGATTTCGTCTTCATTTTCATTTTCCCAAGAACCTCCGTTTCAAATCTCAGATGCATGGCTGTTATTTAATACATATAATAATCTTATGAGACAATGTATTTTACTAACAACAAACCGAATATTCAAATAAAAATTCGAATATTTAAACCACCTTCTGTAGCATCCGCATGATCTCGAAGAAAGTTGCCCACTTTCATATTCTCATTATTAAAGCCCAAGTCACTCTTCATTATTTTGAAATAGTTTTCTGAAACAAAAATTTAAATTTTAAATTTTAATCGCATTTAAATTTAAATTCCATTGCATTAAATTGTCCAAAATATAAATTTGTCGAGATGAACTATTATTACCAACTGCGCTTTGAGTATCATTCCTGTCATCAATATCCAGTGTTGCAAAAATTAATTTACTAATTAGCGGAAAATAGGGGAAGATGTACCTCGAGAAATAACGGGTTAGATTTCGACTTTTAAAAATATTTGGCTGATACGATTCATTCCGAATAACTTGAGACTCGTAAAGGTTTTCGAAATTTCGAGTTTCATCACCGATTTGTTCTTTCGCCAATCGAAAATATTCTCCGAAAGGCGACCTTTGCCAAAAATATTTGCGTTGATATAAAGTGTGGAGGTTGATACTTTGTATTTCCGGTAAGTCTGGCTCGTTTTCAAACTCTTAAAAATCAAATAAATCAGAAACAACCGTTGTCATCTTTATAATTTGTAAATTTATGATTTAAAAGATTAGTACTTAACTTACCTGCAGTTTCAGACGAGACAGAAATTTGTTCAATTCTTTCCCTTACTTGAGGAGTAACGTATTTTGAGCCACCAATAAGTAAAATATCTCGGATTATCCGAAAAAATCCTCGCATTGTCCGCGTCGAGCAAAGTCGCCTTGCAATCCGCATCCATAGACGTATAATTTTTTGTGCGTCCTTAGTTGATTTAAACACTTTGGTAAATTTCCTTTTGAAGGTGGCAACCATATGAAACTTGCATATGTGGATTCCGATCACGTCAGGTGGATAATTTTTGATCCATCCTTTCCACAAATTTATCAAGTACTCTTGAATTTCTGGTCCGTGAAAGTAGGTTAAAATTCCACCCAGCATTGGCAAACTGAAATCTATCTCAAATCGGACAAAGTTTCGCACTTTTCGTAAATCTTGATAAGCAGTTTTATATCTGAAAACAAAATAAAATATTTCGGCTACTTTCTACGGGTAATTGCATGTTACAGTTGTATAATTAATTAATCAAGTCAACTCATTATCCATTAATCATTATAATCATTAACTAAATGATGTTATTAAATTTTTACTTGTCAAAAAATGAAGCCAGCAAGTTTCTCACCACGGACGTTTTCTGAGTTGCCGTGACCATCCCAGCAATGGAAATCGGAGCGAAACCCTTTTCTTCTGCTTTCGTAACCATCGCATAATAAAATAACCTTCGATTGCCGTCCGGAAATTGGATTGTGCTGCAGACATTACTAGTTGCATCAAGAAATATGGCAACCCGATTACGTGTACTTAATTTATGAAAAATATCAACTCCACTTCGCATAAAAAAGTTGATGGTGAAAGTTGCCAGATCAAGATTCTGAATGTAGCCTGGAACAATATTATCAGGAAAGTCTGAGTCAAATTTGAGCTTTTGCATCACAATGTCAATGATTGGGTCCGAGTGCAGTTCTTTGTTTTTCCGAGACTATAATTATTTAAACAAATGTAGTAAATCAAACAGTAATTAATTAATATGGGGTAATTTAATTTTTAACAGGTAAAACATCTAACTAACCTCCGCTGTAGCATGCTGAAAACTTCGTTTACTTTTGACATCTGATAAATTTCCCGTTTTCAACCTTTCTTTGTCTGCTTTTGTGTACGCATCCAACCTGACCTTCGAAGGGTTTTGATGCAAAAGTTGTTTTTTGGCTTTCTTTCTTTCGAATCCCTGTAACTTTATATATGCCGGACGCGATGAATCGTGTTGTTTTCCTTTACCTTTTCTTATTGTTCTAATCAGTAAAATTAATGCCTCTTTAAACCATCCATTTAAAACATAAAAAATTGAAATACCAAATAATGAGAGAATTTGTACTATATAATTTAACCTGCAATTAATAACTACCGTTTTGTACGGTTTGGGCAAATCTTGCACAGAAAAACAGTATGTAGCCAAGCATTCTTTTCTGATACACTTCCCGTAAATTCTTATATACTTGGCCCGGCGACCAACTTTTTCAAACGGCTGCAGAAGTACTTTTTTATCAAAAGCAAGCACACATCCTTTGTTTACTTGACCAAACCCTTTCACCAGATTATAACGAAATCTGCTACATTTGATTTCATGCTCGCCTTTATTGACATTTTTTTCATTCGAAAACCGCATCATCTTAGTCCATTGATTCCATTCAATTGTAATATCAAATTCGAATGGTGGTATCTTTTCATCTGAAAATTTGCAAATCAGTAATGTAATGAAAAACCAAAAAATTGTGACATATTATTTATTTGCGCACCAAACGCTATAACAATGTTTCGAACCAGTTTTGTCGCCCATACTAATGTCACGCAGCACTACTTCCGGTTGGTCATCTTCATATTCGTCGCCGGATTGTTCGTCGTCTTCTTCGGAAATGTCACCAAATGCATCACTCTTGCTTTTGAAATTCATATTTTTTGTTGATGGATTTTTCTTCCTTTTATTGCCGGACATTTTCTTTTTATCATTGTGATTTGATTTATCCAAATCACTTGGATTGACATCTTGAAATACTTCATTTACATTTTCTTCATTTAATTCGCCTTGCTGATTTGCGGCTGGTTGGCTGCCTTCGTCCCCGCTCTCTTCATCATCTGAATCTCCAATTACATCAATGCCGCTACGTCCATCGTTAAATTCAACTGGAGCAGAATTTTTATTTTTATTGTCTCATTGTTTAAAATTCAAAATCATTTTTTAAATATACTTGGTAAAACATTTTACCTGTACGAAAACCAGCGTCTGAGGGCTTTTTTATTTTCTCGTGCTTCAAAGTTTTCACCTCAGCCTCGTTTGCGATATCAAAGTCTGCAATATGTAGGTAAATAAATCATAATTATATTTACGGCGACACATGTTTATAAAATTAAAAACACTCTGAATGACCGAGAATTAACTTAAATATATTTGATTATATAAAGGTCACCTGACTGAGAAGCAGTGCCTTCCTCAAACACGCCCGTGTTAGAAGTCACTGTAAAAGGAATGTTTTTAACGTTAATATTTTTTAAAACTATATTATTATGGTTTATGATTTTGTTATTACGGTGACGAAATCCCACTATGTGCATGTATGAATACTCAGGTTGGCTGTTGGGGATATCGTCAATGGTGGTGTTCATAAGAATTGGAATTTGGTCTTCATCTTCGCATCTAGGACACTTGTAAAATTTGCTCTCAATAGTGGCCTTTTGTACCCCAACACAGTCAAAGTGAAACCTTTATAACAAAATATTATAAAAATTAATTATTTACTTATCAAAATGTAAGTTTAAGCATTTATAATTTTCAGTTAAACAATCACCAATCGCCACAAAAATCACAGTAAATAAATCGCGATGGTTGCTTATCGAGTCGTTCAGGAAACTTCTGACAATAGCAATAGACACCTTCCTTTTCCTTCTTTCGAAATATTGGAACTAAATTACGCTTTCCAGCAATGTCAAAATATCTCTCCTAAGACAATCAACAATGAAAATTGTATGAAACATTTGGAGGCCGGGATCCTAACTTTTAAAAACCTTTAAAACTAAACCTTTAAACAACTACCTTAATTTCTTTTCGGTTCTGGTGCCAGGCAACGCACAGATGTCTTCTATGGGGTTGCTTATTTTCTGAAAAAATTTCCTTGGACAGGGTTCCCCAAATTGTGTTTGAACTTTGCCAGTTCTTTGATTCCAGACGTCTGTGATTTCCTCCTGAGACTGCGAAATATGCAGCTGCCAATGCCTCTGGCGACGCCAAATTGAGTTTCTCGAGCTCTTTCCACTTTTGTATTAAAAGGTTGGGAAGTTTCATCGCCTTTGGTTTGTCTGACAACAGAAATTTTATTTTGTTCCGCCCAGCAAATTAAGAAATGAAAACCAACCTTTGCATTAGTCATTATTAATTACTCAGTAATCAGTAGTTTAATTTTCTAACCCCGTCTGATAGGTAACTTAGTAATTGCTGAGAAATGACGAGCCTTATTTGGACGCTTGGGCTTCATGTTGTAACTGCCGTAAAAAGAACTGTCCAAACATTGGTCTGATGACGGAAATAATTATTAAATGTGATGCATTTCTGATCTTTAAGGTGCCCAAAATAAAAAAAATATGTAGAATATTTTATATTTGAATAAATCAAAACAAACTAGATGCTGCTTTCATACATGCGTCTTTATAAAAATATCGGGCGGATCGGTTCGCAGCAGCTGAGCGGTCTTTGCACAGCGGTGTATACTTATAACTAAACCGAAAGTTCTTTATTGAATATAGCATTATATAGCTAGAACGCCACAAGTTATCACATAACAAATGTTACATTGTCATCTCACAAAAGACATACAGCGAAAACCGTGTAAGAAGTTTCTAATTATCAAGTAAAAGTTACCTGGTCGATTCATGTTTAAAAGAAATTTACATAAGGCAATGATGGACTTAATCGTTTGAATATTTAAGTATTTCTGGCAATACACCTTTCTGTGTCACCACCGACTTTTTAATAAAGAATTATAAGTATGAAGATTCTCGATTTTGATATATGCTTAGTGTAGCATCAAAAATTTGTTACATTATTGGACAGTTATCTCTTAGTTAGACTGTGAATTAATTTAATTTCTTAAGCCTGAAAACGAACTTATTTGTTTTCACTAATTACATACTAATACTTGTATAATTTAAACTATTGCAAAAAACCTCCTCAAACTTTTTGCGTAATTCGACATGTCGTTTATTAAACTTTGATGTCATCAATGTCAAATATAACAATTATAAATAAATACTAACATTGATGTTTTGAATTTCTTTTGAAATAAATAAAACTCAGCAAAATGAAATCTTTGTGTAAGGTTAGCAGCGATAAATATGAGATAAAACAGAATGAAAGATATCATATGCTAATCATTTCGTTTCTTGATATTGTTAGCAACTTTTTATTAACAAATATTGTCGTCCAGAAAATAAGTCGTAATACCTTGTTCATTCAACCAATAAACCTAATCGTCTTAATGAAGATGAATACATCCCCTTTCAACATGGCATGTTTGCAGTCGAATGTTTTATTAGGGTGGGTGCGATAATTTATGTTTTAGGTTTTATGGCGTCATTTTTTATGTTGGTACATATATGTATGTTTATGCAAAATATTTTTATGCGGGAACAAAGGTTATGTGCACAAGTTTTTCATGTTATGAAAATTTCATGTAGTAATTATTTACATGCTCCAAAATTATTTCTTCTCATTCAAACATCTCATTTAATTTCTGCCGACACTTCCTCAGGTGTGCCAAATCCAAAGTTGTATTTCTTCAGTGCTTAACTCCATAATTATTAGTAGTGGAAAAGTTTTAGCCAAGGCATTTGAGATATAAAATAATGAAGTGTTGCAGGCGTCACTTTTGACGACGAGAAATTTCTGCTGTCGGGCTGAAAGGATGAGAGGAAAAGTTTGGTTTTTGCAACAAAACAAAATATACATGTAAATCTTATTATAATGTTTTAAATTTTCATAGTATGCAGAAATGCTAATTTTCTTCTATTCATATTATGTTTTATCTCAATAAAACACTATTGCTGTTGACGTGACTTTTGACGTCATGTCAAATATAAATGAGTGATTTAAGTGATTTAAGTAAGTCGCGTAAATTTGTGTCACATAAAAATTCCCACACATAAATAAAGGTTATGCATAAACAAATTTTCTACATAAACTAAAACCACATAATAAATACTCTCATAAACTTTGACGCCATAAAAACATCGTCGTATAAAAAACAGCCGCAACCCGTTTTATTAGATAAATGACTTTCCGAAATGACCATAGTTAATAGTCAAATTCGTAAGGTAAAAATGTATTCGAATGTGCGACAAATAAAGGTATCACATGCATAACATAAAGTTTAGGAATTCTGGGATAAAGCTTCTTATATTGTTGACACTAAAGATCGTTTCATTTAAAAAGATGCAGCGCATCTTTATTTTTCATTGCTTTATTTTAAGGTGCTCCTATAACATTTTACAGATACATAATTATGAATAACTGGGATCAATATCTTTTTAAATAATGAAAAGTTATCTTACACGTGCATACCACGTAAACCAAATTTGATCTAAATAAATTTTTAGATGTAGAACTAAATTAATCTTCTATTACAACAATTGCAATGTATCCCACGCAAGAAACGAGTTGATTTTGTTTTTGTAAAGCATAACAAATAAATAGACAGATTTATAAAGATCACTTCACTACGACAAAATGTTCATTATATTTATTGTATTCATTTGTTCTTAACTCTTCTAGGTCCGTGACAAATAGAGCGTCATCAGAAGATTACAACAGTGAAATGTTCAATATGCCGTCAATTATTGTTGTTGTAACATGACATTGTTACTAAACTCAATATTGCAGCAAACTAATTATTTATTCATTATTTATTACAGAGTAAGGGTTTACAGAGTCGCACCAATGTAAAAGTACCGGCATTACTCATTTACAAAGTTATAATTACTAGAAACAAAACATATTTTGGGAACGGGCATGAGCAGTCAAATTATAGATAAATTATTTATTAATTATTATTAATTAATTATTATTAGAGATAAGTTACATTCACCCCCACGTTAACGCAAAGTAGAATGAAAACCAACTATAGTCAACTTCTACCCCACTTCTACATAAACAACGCACAACTCATGCTGTTCAGAACTAAACATCTGCCATATGCTTGCAAAGACAAAAGTTTGAAACACCCGACAAAACGATTTTTTGAAATTGCGATAACTTCTGTATTCCTGCGGTACGTGGGCTCATACGACACCGATATATTCACTGCAGTAGACTGAAGCTTCCCAGCACAAAACATCGTTAATATGTTTACAAACACACAATTTTGAAAGACCCGACAAAACTAGTTTCTTCAAATT
>VYYJ01005261.1:0-11467 GCA_021029165.1 Cyphoderus albinus
TACACTATCTTGAGATTTCTGCACAAATAAATACCATTTCTTGCAAGCTAATCAAATGACCATGCTAAAGCCAACTGCCAGTCTTTCGAATTTGTTACTTGAAAGCAGTCTACGTTTTTTAAGAGCAAAGTTGAAAATGACTAGGGCTGGTTACAATTTTTTCCCGTCCAAGTTACATAAACCTGAATCACACGATGACATGAGGTATTTCAAATGGATTTGAATGGGAAAGCATTTGGTCGCACTTAAACCAACTTTCTTTGTAGGTGGACAAAAACTCTTGCTCATTATATCACGTCGAAGAAAGTAAGAAAACCAGAGAAAATTTGGTCAAACAACTGTGACTACTGTGAGGTAACAGTCACAGTCCGTGACTTCAAAACTTTAAAAGTTGAAGAAATTATTACAATTTGCAACCATAAACCATCGAGGGGTATTCATCACAGTCTGTGATTCACAGTTTCGCTCCATATTATCTTTATTTTCCATTTTTGTTCTAATATTGTCAATGACGCACTGTTGTGTGACAGATTGAGTCACACTACTCTTACAATTCATTTCACTGAATATTTTGTTTTTCATTTGTTTGTCCCGTATAACATGCTTCATAACAAATAACAAATATTATTAATTGATCAGAACTAGTGCAAAGTTTAAGAAGAAAAAAATAAGTTCCAAATAAATACGTATATTTGAGTTATTTTCTTAACTGTTTACATTGGTACCTCTCTGCCATGACCGGCAATACCCAAAACTAAATCTGAAGATGCAAAACGCAATGCGAAGTAGACGCTCTTTAGTCCCTGGGGACGAATCGTCTTTTAAATTATAAAATCTTGATAGAAGTCTAGTTTTGATCGGCATTTTCTTTCAGACATTTTGTTTCTTTTTAATGTTGTAATAAATGTATTCAAGAATAAAATTATGCGTTGGTGCCGTTGCAAACACTGGGGAAGATAGCAAACAAAATTATAAAATTTCTCCATCTTTCTTCTCCATGTGGAAGTGGGCATGTGTATTCTTTTAGTAACAGTGAAACTGTGTATAAGTTATTTGCATTTTAGTATAATATTACACAATAGCTTGTTAAGGAAGGCAAAGGAAAAAGTTTTCTTGTTTGTGAAGTAGTCTCAAGGGTCTAATAAAGACGTCCTCCTACCACCACTACCATTTCCCCGACGCTGGTATCTAGCATCAAGTTATTAGAACAAGCGAAACTTTCGTATCCTGTCCTGGACTGTGCGCTCTTATTCTCACTTCCTTCCCATCATATTCGTAACTCCTTTCTGTACGTGCACTGTTCTGAGCATTATGCTCTACTCCAATTTCATTATTTTCTACCCTGCATCACACCCGAAGCAGTTGCTTGTCACCTGCAGGTCGGTCGACATTCAATTTGTAAGTTTGAAAAACCCTATCCTTCGTCATCACGTACTGATGTATTTGTGGCATGGTTGTGGAGTGGTACTTTTGTAATTAAATTAGGTAGAACTTCGTTTTTCTTTTTATAAGTGTTTCTCCAAAAATGAACAAAGTAACCGCTACAATAGACCTCAATCTGTTATGTGTCATAATAACATCATTAACCTCGTGTTTGAATGATGCTCCTACCATGAAGTTTTACGAGGACAAAAAAAAACTTGTATTTCCTTTCCTTCATTTTCTCAATCTGCCTTACACCTGACTTTGCAAATTTGCACTAAATTATGGCACGGTAATCGGTTTATGACTGTTCAAAATAGCGTTTCTCATTGAAGTGCGAAATGAAACTTCTTTTTTCGGCACGGCACTTAAAATTATCCTAATTTTGCTTATATATAAAATCACACTTGCGAAAAATTGTTTACAACAAAAGGCTGTATCTATTTTATCTGGCAACAAATGACGTATGTGAGTACCACCGTCTTCCCATTATGCAGCAATTTTTAAATTAAAAGGAAAAATAAGATAAGAAGGTACAAACATGAATGTAAATGATAGTTCTCGACATGGCAATGAATCCGTTAACCATTGTATCTTACAAGATGATGAATGTTTTCACGCCTTTTCCTAACGTTACCCAAAAAAGACAATTACGTTTCTCTTCCTCTGCTACGGTCAACGTTACGGCTACGATGAGATTATTGTATTTTTCTTTTTGGTCTCACGCCTTTGTTTGGTGAAATGGTCATATGTTAAAGAACTAAACTATATAAACTCTTACATCTCAGTCAGCTCCACTTTTATTACTAACCTCTCATTTATTTTTCCCCATTCATAGTATAAATGCTTGAGTTAACCTGTAGAATATCAATTCTTGTCATGCCTTACACTTACCTACACCAAAACAAGGTGTAATCTACGATTATCATACGATCATTATGTAGATTATTTCATTGTTCTAAAAATTGTTTTCTAAGTCAATATCTTTTGCTTGTGAGCAGTCAAAAAATCCGTGTGATTTAGAACGTTGTGCAAATTATATATGGAGTTATACGTAAATTACGCACATAATGTAAACACGACCACTTTCTTCATAGCTAATGGAAAAACTTTTAAGTCAACGTCCACCTCTTATCTAATTTCTCAACACCACGATCATTTATTTTCGACTAGGTAGTACCTGTGGTAGTATTATCGTAGTAGTGATAGAAATTTAGGCTTTCTCTCTATCAAGCAAGCACTGACGATGAGTGCTGACAAAACCTCTTAGCTGATGGAAGCAGGATTGGTGTAAGGCAATTAAAATTTACAAGAGAGAACGAAAAAAGAGTATTCACTGCCCATCTCTTTCTTTAATCTTATTATGGCGGCATTTATCTCGCAACTTTCTCCCTAACTCCGTCAGGTTCATAGGTTGGACTGTGATTTTTTGCTCAAGTTTGAGAATTCTNGGACTGTGATTTTTTGCTCAAGTTTGAGAATTCTTATTAATTCAAACTTTATTTAAGGTGAAGATTGTACAAACATAAAGTACAAACATATTACATTGATTTTAGGGAAACGTTTGTCCAAATAATGATTTTTGAACCTGAGTTACCAAATTGAATTTCATCATAAAATTGTATTGAATTACCAATTACAAACGTTATCAATAAAACAATACCAACGTATTACTACAAATTTGTCATTGCGTAATTCAAAATACGCTGGAGTCACTGTTAATCCGGGATATACATATTCTATATGAACAATATTCAATAACATTTATTGGCCATACAGTGACAATAACTGTACAACACAGACAGGTGGATGATAATTTGTTCACGTTTTAAGGATTATATGCAATTGCTATCGTCGAGATTTGTCTGACGGCGCGAAGAAATCTCTTACAAGAAACATTGCCACTGGCACTACTAGACTACAATATTCATGCACGAAGCTGACCTCATTGGAAAAGTAAATATTATATAATGTATGTTGTTAATATAATTTATCAAGCCAAAGCCAGTTTCTTTCTTTAAAAAATGAGAACTCCTTTGACATTAAAGATTGGCATGACGGATAAAGTTTTATGAAATAAAATAAATGTCCACAGGACAGTTTGAGAGAAGAGCAAAAGAAAGACAAAAGAACTGAAGACGAATTTCAAACTTCAAAGCAATAATCCTTTTTGTTTATCGAATCTTTCTTCTCATGAAATAGACAGCGGACTGAAAAGTATTGTATCGACCGCAGAATGTAAAGTTTGTTCTTCACAAAAATGTTTATACAGCCCAAACCTTCCACTTCAAATGCCATTTTTGTAGCTTATGTTGGTTTCGCATACATTACCTGTTATGTGTAGGCATTACTGGGAATGTGACATGACAGTTGTTTACAAAGAGGATATTGAGCATAACATAATTCGTCACAAAAGAATAATGATGAACTTAGTGATAATATAAATATTCAAAAGCAAATTTATTTTGGTTTTACGGTTAAAGGAAAACGCAAATATTTGCATTTCACCATAATAATACTCCCATCAGCCACGACCATAATATTCACTTCTGAATTTATTATATCTACTCTTTATCATGTTCATCATCCGTATTTTATTGCTGGTCTGGCTGGCTGTATCCCTTTGTTCGACGGGTAATGATGAATGAGATTTCCTTTCCTCTTATTCTTGATTTTATCAGCGCCAAATATTCTGTAACCTGCATTAAAATTTATTTCATAGATTCATACAAGTTACTCTTACCTATAACATGTATGTATCTACATTATGATTACCACTGCCACAATAATCTACTACTTTGCTGTCACTTAAATCCTGATTCTCCGACTTGAATGCAGAATTCCCCAAGTTCAAAATTACTTATTAAATCGTGCATGTTTCATGGCACTTTTTTCATTTAATGATGGCTATTACAACAAAATGATGACACTTTTGTTGTTATAAAAGAAAAAGTAAAAGAACTGACCAAATTGTGGAATAATATTAAAACGAGCTTATAAATGTCTGACAAGTCTTAATACAATACGGTCTTCTTGTTAAGTTTTTAGAGTTGGATCATTTTTCTCTTTATAAGTTTTCATTGGCCTTCACTCACGAAATATAAAAATGCCATCATCACTTCAACAACTTTTCAAATTTTATTCTTTGATCCATCCAAGAAGAGCGAAGGAACATGAAACAAGTATACTAACCGAAGGACGGAATTATTAAATGCCAATTAGAGCTTCAATTTAAAGTCAGAAGTCATTGACGTAAAAAGACAAATGGTTGGACTAGCTCATAGTTTAGTTTACAATTACACGATGGCTGCAAAATAAAGGTAAATGTCAGATTCAGCTTCATGCTGATGCTGCTAAGTAGTCAACCTCTTGTATAAAACTGAAAATCCGATCAGTTAAATAAGGAAAATCTTTGCACGTATCATCCTAACAGGAGACCGAAACAAATAGACTCATGTAGAGTGTAGCTTTTCTGCATGACCAGAAACAACTGTCTTCTACATAGTTTTTCAGTCCAGGATATCCAGTATATATGTGCGGGGTTTGCAAGAAGCTTACAGTATCTAACGAAACGTTTTTTGTAAGCGTTTTCTTGTTAGCCCTTCACTTCCTTGACATTGGTAATATATAAAATTAACTGGCATTCCGGCACTTTCCTTCTTCTTGAGACACGATAAGTGAGAAAAGTGATACAAATTACAAATACATGCTGCTTTTTTCGCTGTCGTACTTAAGAGTTTACGCTTAGCAGCGTAAAACAATCATTTATTACTACCAGACTGTTTGTACCAGTGCTTAATGTAATAATACGCTTCTTTATTGTAAACGTCAAAGCCGGATTTCTGGGTTCATGGATATTGAGAAACCCAGGTGCGGGTAATAATTAAGAGATTAAATTATAAAAAACCTCAGCATCACTTCTACCGTTCTTTATAAATCCCAAGCAACTTCTTCTTTCTTGAGTACCGCTTCAGATTAAAGCGACTTGGGTACAAAACTGACAAACAAGTCATATATCGAGTAACTGAACTATCTTCAACATTTTAGAAATTCCTGCCATGATCCGGCTTTCATGATCATGCCTGCATGATCCATACTACAATTATCTTGAATGAATTCTCCGGGAAGATTCCTCCCTCTTTTAATTGTAGTAACTTCTGACTCGTGTTTCTGCTTATGATTATTTTCTGAAAATTAGGATAGCATTCCCTGGAGTCATTTTCTACGGTCGATTGGCCAGTGTTTTATAGAAAGCAATTCGGTTCGGACCTGCCAGTTGGAGTGACACATAATAATAAATTGGACTCGACAAAAAAGTTTCACATGGTTTTGTCGCTGCCACCGCCTAACGAGAAGAAAAAGTGTTTCCTAGATGTCTTTTTTATTTATGTGACATGCCGGTTTCCATACAGAAATAAAGGGTGTTACACAAAACCCTTTCTTTTGAACAAAGGAATGTAATGTAATCTGTATCTCTCTGTAAGGCACAGTTGTACTAGAATATAGAATACATACCTAGTGCTCATATACATTTATCTGCAACCCGAGTTAAAGTTAAACGATATCACATACATACGGTTGTACATATCTAACAAACAGTATCAATCTACAAAAAATATTGAATTACCTATAATATTAGATTGTGATGTACAATATTGTTCAAATGCCTAGTCTAAAGATATCAATGTCATTAAAACGAAACCCGCTCCGGCTTTTGTTCTCTTCAACAGGGTCATATTTTATTTTACCTTTGTGTTCTACAGCTTTTATTTTTATGTACTTTCAGTGAAATAAGCGTAAAACAATTGGTCCTTCTGGGATTGGCACTGTTTTTCTACTTAAAATAATCTTTTCACTACTTTTTAATAGTTTCATTTTTCAAAGTGAGGGCTTTCCTTTAGCTCTTCCTTGAACTGAAAGGAAATCCTGGAAAAGTAATCTTTAGTGAAAAGCGCTGCAGCGTGTAAAAAGAACCAAGACAAGGAGTTCCTGGAGCATATCTGCCATTGTAAATGAGATTTTTTGTTTGTTCCAAAGGAGTAACTTCATTGTGTATTATACCGGCTGAAATGTAGGTTTTATAACAGCTAGACAGAATCTGATTCAAATTGATGGGCCGATCCTCTATAAATCTTTTTGGCACACGGCCCCTAATTATCGGCATATCACGCCAAACCACATAACTTACAAGAGTAGCACTTATATGCTTGGGTCGAAGTGTAATATTTATTGTTGTTATACATAATAAGGACGCACACACAGCAACATCGTACAAAAGATGTAGCCGAACTTATGATTAGCTTATTATTAATGGTATATTATGAAATATAATCATCGTATATTATCAAATGTACATTATCATGAATAAACTGCAGTATCCTCTCTGCCTTGCATTGTCCATGATTTTATGCCTTCCAGCAGTGGAGCACCAAGATTGAAAATGTTTGTTGGGAGCAATTTTTCATAGTCAGAAGAAACCTACACGTTCAAGTTTAACTGATCTATTATTGTGCGGTAATGGATAAGGCATATAATTTTTTTATCGAGAGCAAAAAAGAAATATAAAGAATTGAGCAGTCAGTACACACAATCTGTGTAACATCTTCTTCGAATGAAGATTTTTGTTGTTGTATTCATTTCCTCCGCAGCTATCCTTCGTCAACAAACCCACATTTATGCAACGCGGCACATCAGTGTAGATATTTCGTTTTATTACTAGTTTAGTACTGGTACGAGCATTGTTGCCGCCTTCTAGCACTATACAACAGGCTGCTTTTGGCTAATAAACCTTTTAATATACAGAGCAAGAGATGGTTCTTAAAAATCTTTTCTTCTCTATTCAGCAGACAATATAAACTAGACCTCTGGAGCTCCAGCAAAAATAAGAGGAAATAGGAAGCCCATGATGACATGACAGGGTTTCTTTCCACAACTCCTCCTTGTCGGTCGACGTTCAACTGAACTGAATCGTTCGTTTGCCACTTCTTTACCAGCTCACTGCCACTGGTGCTGGAGGCAGTAGTGGCCGTCTAAAAGCGGAGGCAAGATTTTTGTAGACAAGTCAGAGTCAGAGTACCTTCTACCAGACTTTCTCGAAAAGTTTAGATCTAACATCCTTTCCTTTATATATTATAATGAAAAATGCTCAACGAAATATTGTACATTTTCATAGTTTTATCCAATACACGGAAAATGGATTCCGGAATGTGTATAACGCTAACAATTTCTAATGCTCACAATAAGCAACCACTGCTGCTATTTCATGCGAGGACTAGTCGTCAGCCTTCTCTCTACCTACTTTCTTTTTTCGTGTGTGTGTTTTTTATTTCGCGTCACCTTCCTTCTTCCTCTTCCTCCTCTTTTTATCATTCCATTTGAACGCGGGTTGCTTGTGAGGCTCTAAGCATTTATTTAGATATAACCGCACGCGTTGAATTTCGTGCAAGCCCCAGTCAGTCGCTTCCAGTGAATTATCACTTTATTTTAGTCGTCGAGTTACTCCTCTTTCTCTCTGTCTCTTTCACTGTTTTTTACCTCCGCCATCTCCATAATACCATTAATGAATAATGAAGATGAACGAGACCGTGAATTTTGTGTAAGCCACAAAAACTTTTTGCTCAACTTTTGACGCTGTCACACTACATTATGTTTAGAGAAGTATAATATTATGCATGCATACACCCCGGGAACGACGACGATGATGAGGATGTACAAAATTTTCAAAGGGTTAACAAACACGCTTTGAAGCTATGCCTTTTCTTTTCTCAACTTCTTCTTCTTTCTTCCTTTGCCAAGTTTAAAATTTAAATGAATGCATACTACCTATATATATTATTGTTCCTTTCTTAGCAAAAACTCCAACGATCAACATGATGAAGATGAAGGTGCGGTTTTAAGTTGGCCAATAAGTAATAAATGTGTACATAATTATTCTAAACGTTAGAATACAACTCAAGCAAAACATTACTAATTTGCATTGGGGATATAAAATGCGACTTGTGTACAAACGCCGTCTCCATTGATAAGTATGCATATAATTTCTCTGTTAAGGCTTTAAATTTCTGTGTGATTTTAGCATCCAATGTGTACACTTTTAATTTTGTGGTGCGAACATGCTAACAAAGAAAACTCGATTGTTATGCAAGAACAGCTCAACTTTTATCAGCTGCACATTGCTGGGAAGAATAAGCAACCGCTGAGGAATTGACGATGAATAATTTCTTTGTTCAGAGCATTGCGTAAGTATCGTGATTGCGCAATGGAATGTCTGTGTTTAGAATCAAAAAATAAATATGTATTTAGTAATAAATAATCATACGAGTTCTTCATCACAAGCGAAAAATACAGAAGCAGCAACCGCGAAGCAAATTGTTTGTGGATACTTCATGACTCTCTTCAAGTTTTCACTCTTGTTTATGTGAACCAACTTTTATGACATAGTTGGCCACTGTTTTATTATTTAAATGATGTGAAACTAACTGAATCTGAAAATGCAAATTTCTGGTTCCTGTTGTTACCGTCCATGATACAAAAGGCAGGTCCAAAGCTATGCTGGCCAATGTCCAGCTTTTTGGCGACCACCATGAAAGTACAACAGACACTACATATAAAAAGTTCTGTAGCAGAAGCGTACTTTAAACTATATTCGCTTTCGTGCACATTCTAGTTCTGGCTTATGATTAGTCTTATTGAATGTATGATTTTTAAAGAGTCTCTTCGTTAGTTTGTTCATGGAGTGTGACAGATTGATTTGGATCATGAAGATGGAATGCGTGACGTTAAAAGTAAGATCCTTTAGATAGAGTTTTGGCCCATTATTGTGTGCTCTGCCCTCCTGAAGCTAGAAAAATTGTTCAAGTCACTCCGTCGCTTCGTACCAATTTATCAAAAAGTATACGCGGCACACGATCTTCAAACCGTGTTGATTTTGTTGTTACATTGAATGAATATTCATAGATTTTTATCGAGTAGTTTTGTTGTTTATATAATCGACCATGGAGTCAATGAGAAACGATGATTGAGACTCTCAATTTGAGAGCTTTTGCCACCGCAATAGTTTGCTACAATTTTTTGTACGTGAAAAATGATATTCAATAACGTGAAATGTGAAATGATATGATGTGGGTTAGCCAATTTGCAATTGCATTGGTAGTCAGTTCAATATAGACCGAATTGTAAACTACAAAAAAATCTTTCAGTAGAAACACAAATCCAAGATTGAACACAATGTCGTGCAAAGATTTGCAAACATTTTGATTCCTAACATACACGCTCCTCAGTTAATCACAATAAAGATCATTCTTTCGGTTGGGCGTATGTACTGGGAAAACAAGCTATTTGTAAAAGCTTTTGTTAGTTTTGTACTGGATGAGTAGTACTGGCATTAATCATAGAATGATTGATTTGGACCAGCTGTAGGTGGTGGTGATCGTGCTGCCGAGAATAGCTTGGCATCGATAGTTTGTTTACGAACAAATTGTTTTGTTACATTTTAAAACAATCAAATACAATGAAGCGCTTCGGGCTACGGTGGGATTCTACCTTCTGACAACGTGATCGATCATCCTATTCAGCAGTTCAACATTCACCGTTTTATATGCATTTAGGCATATAACCAATAGCTTAAACATATCGGTGGTTTTGGTTCAGGTGGTATGCACAAAAGAAAATCTATTATGAAATATGGAAGTTCCGTCGATTTTTGTTCAAATTACCTAATTCTTGCGTCAGTATTCCAGTTTTAGAAAATATTGAAAATTCGTCTCACTGATCTATTGACTGAAATATGTGTCTACATCATTCACTTGCTGGTTATAAAATATATCGAGGGTGCTTCAATTTTTGCTGATTTCATCAAAATGTTGATTCAATGGCAATCTTCCGATACGTTTTGGAACAATTTTATGATAGAACATGGATGAATCCAAAGAATGAAACGACAAAACAAAGCATTTGTCGTGAAGATCAACAAGGTTTGTCACGTAAGGATTATTAGTCCACGTGCAAAAATATTTTTTAATATTTTAGTTCTTTAATGTTTCTGTGTGTTAATTTTAACTGTGCGTGGAGTCAAACAACTAAGGGCTTACGAGAAAACATAATTATTCGGTAAATATTTTCTTCTTACCATCTCACATTTCAAAAATATCAACTGTCTTTGGTACTCCAAATTAACAAAGCAGAAGACGTTACAATTTCTTCTTTATCTCAGTTTTCATTCAGAATCTCAATGAAAAATACCAAATTTGATTGCAATATGTAACCTGTCACAAGTTCTATCTGACACTGCTATTCTTGACATCTCTGATGAATTTTCTATCAGTAGTTAATACTGTAGACGCTGTTGTTGTATACAAAAATGTAATCGAGACGCATGAAGTACATTGTATCAACTTAAAAATTTATTTTGTGATTGCAATAATTGGTACAATCTAACAAGATTCTTAAGAAAAGTATGTTGTTAACCTCAATGTTAAACACACTTAGAATTGACACCACTTTATCGAATTGCTGACGGTAGATATGTATGTATTTCATTGATAAATCAGGTATGACGGGCATGTCCTATAATTTTATTTCTTCTGTGTGAATGTATTTTTAACAAGAAGTAGTGGGAGAGACAAATTAAATTTAAAAGTGGGGGCAAAGAGGCAAAAGATCATATCCATTTCTCTGGCTCTTCCTAGCTCGTTTGCCAGGCCACATCCACAAGTTCCATAAATTCCATTAATCTGCTCACAGTCGCTCTATCCGGCGGAGCTACAATTCATAGTTGGGTTAATGAAAAGAAGTAGAATGGAATTCAAAAGAGAGAATGTGTGAATTAGAGGCAAATATTTTTATACAATGTGCAAAAACTACACGTAAATCCGCATTATCCAACCTCTAATTTTATTCTCTTTGTCTGTGTTCATTAAAAAGTCATATCTTCTTCGTCGTCCTCAATGCTTCCGAATTGTCTTCTTTCTTTTCTTTTTAATAGCAGTTAAATGGATTTAAACAAGTCTATTTTCGTCTTAGGCAGATCATCAATCAGAAATAATGG
>VYYJ01005262.1:0-11466 GCA_021029165.1 Cyphoderus albinus
GATTGATTCGAAAGTATAAATGGCACACTTTTTAGTCGGGTCAAATAGGAGTGCGAAAGCTCCCTTGTTTTTTAACTTGTCGTGTTCGGGTGCACCCAATTCTGATGCCTTCTTCAAAATTTCCTCTGGTGTAAACTGCAAAATTTGGACAGTTTTCATGTCGGGGTCCGCTGACGATTTGCTAAGTCCCATTTGAGTTGCATGTTGGGTTGCGATGTGCTGATAGAGATTTGAAGGAGCAAATTGATCTCCGCAGAGTGAACATGGTCCTTTTGGGAGGGCAGAACAACCGCTGCTGTAGTGTGTCCGGGCTGTGTTCAGTGGATAGTTTCCACCGCACTCATGACAGTCAAATCTGTCTGCCATTTTGTCCAACGACTGGACAATTTAAACTTAAATTAATTAAATTTGTAATTAAGTTGGAGAAGAGCAAAGTTCCAAATTGTTGGCACAGCTAAGAGTTGTAATGGCGACCGTGGGTGTACTGAGAGTGCTCTACGACGACTTGAGTTCTTCAATTTCGCTGAAAACGTTTGTTATCAGTACAATTTGCCGGATCTTCATCCTCTCCAGAACAAGGGTGTCTGCTCCCTTTTGTCGCAAGAATTCACTTTTAATATGGCACAGAGCTGTGGTCTTATCTCGCTCCACGTTAAAGTTTTTGAGCAAAATCTGGGACCATCCATAAATTACGTTCTCGAAAAATATCTTTACATAATCTTTAAACGATACATCAAAATGACCAGAATTTGACGGAGATTAAGATTCTGTTGACAGAGTTTGAAAATATTGCATGTGGGTGGGTAAGTTGTTGGATAAGGTAATCTATGGATGGTCCCATATTTTGCTCAAAAACTTTAACGTGGAGCGAGATAAGACCACAGCTCTGTGCCATATTAAAAGTGATTTTCGCTGTCCCCCCGAGTACCACGGAGATCCTTACGTTTCATGTCGCCCAGAATGCGTCTCAGACGATGAGTGTGATATGACGAAAGCATGCGTCAGGTTCAAATGCGTGAATCCATGCGCTGCCGGAGTTTGCGGTTTTACCGCGCTCTCTGTAAAGTTCGCAACCACCGAGCCCTCTGCGTCTGCCCTGATGGACTTACTGGAAATCCATTCTCCTACTGTTCCGAAGTCAGAAAGCCTCCGTCACCTCCAGAACCAGTCGTCGATCCGTGTCATCCCTCACCTTGTGGCATCAATGCCCAGTGTACAGCCCGACCGGGTTCGAGACACGCCACCTTCTCGTGTCCTCCGCACCTCCACTACGGCTCTCCATCGGATAAATCTTGCATGCTGTGTCTTTGAATGTTTCTTTGTACCAATGAGTAGTATCCTTTTCAAGGTTTTTAGTATTCACACTTACAGCACCAACAAGATGATGTGATAATTAATTGATTAAAATTGACTAACATTCCAGCTTCCTTGGAACGTTGTTTCCCCATGGCTGATAAACACAATAAGAACGCAATTGTTTCAAGACGCCTCATCAATTTCACCCCAAGTTAAGTATTTAGGATGGGGGCTAAATTATTTGGTAAATTTCGCGACGTGGGTGTCCGCTTTAAATTTTTCGGTGACCAATACAACGGTCAATGTGCTCATCTCAAACTATTGCATTCAGTCTGCAATTCAGATGTTTGAAAGGTGAGTGAATCTTTTATTTGCAATGGTTCTTTTCAGGATGTCAGCAAGCTTCACTGATTTAACCTTCATCAATATTATTGCGTTGTAATGTCATTATAGAAAAATAATAAGAGCATGCACGGCCTCGGAGGCTACCAGATTGATGCCGATCTACAGAGAAATTCAGATATTGTGCAAACTCTACAACAGCGTTCATCAAAGCATTTTCTTGCAGACTTTTACGGCAATCTAGGTAGATACTTTTGTCGTGAGTAATTACATTCTGGTGCTGCATGCACAAAGTCTGGATAGCATTTCCAACATGGTATTTCNTCTGGTGCTGCATGCACAAAGTCTGGATAGCATTTCCAACATGGTATTTCTAATTGCGGGGGGAATGGGAACGATCGCTCTTATAGTTTGCCTAAATTTCCCTGCAAGTGTATTTGGACAAAGCGTTCACACCTTGATGGCGTCTCGTCGTGTTTTGAGTCATTTCCGGGCAATGGATAATAGACAATATGCGAAGCAATGTAAGGAAGCTTTGATGAAGTGGAGGTCACTGGAAGTGGTTAAGATTGGATTTGGTGGAAGCAACTATGTTGACAAATCGACCCCACTCTCAATTTTGCAGTTTGCTATTGACGCTGTTGTCAATCTAGTTCTCATGGGGTAAAATAGAAGGTAGATATGTAACATTCGTGACACTAGAGCAAAAAAAGATAATCAGTATACCCATATCATAAACTAAAAGGTATTGATCTCAAGGTCAAGAAATGTCGATGACAGAAATTTTTAATTGTCAGTAAACAGAGCGTCGACTTCTGAAACTTTTAAAATAGTGCATGAAAAAGAAAACAACTAATTTACTCCTATATCAGCTACAGCCTATTTAATTTTAAGTTGATTAGAATCTTAAAAGAATATTTTAAGATTAATACTTTATCAGTATAAACTATTAATCTCTTTATACTGATACATACGAATAATTAATATACAAGAGCTTCAAAGTTGAATTTTTCAAATTTTCCTCTATATTAAAATAAAGGTT
Source organism: Cyphoderus albinus (assembly GCA_021029165.1). NCBI lineage: Eukaryota > Metazoa > Arthropoda > Collembola > Entomobryomorpha > Paronellidae > Cyphoderus > Cyphoderus albinus. The sequence goes on from VYYJ01005262.1 coordinate 2,681, forward strand.
ATTAACTAGTTCCACAAATCACCACGCGTCGTCTCATTGATTTCGTTAGCCATGTCATATCCTAACAAAACTGCATAACTATCAAATTACCGTTTTAATAAGAGTAGAGCAAATAAATGAATCAGAATTTTAAAATTGCAGTTTCGCAATGTTTAACATATTAACTTTTATTGTTCTTGTACTCATTACACCTTGTCAAATGTCTTCCTACAATATTTCTGATTTTCTCTAACGCTCTTCCCTTGATCATACTGGCAAACGCGTTGTTTCCAGTGTCCCCTCCAGTGATGTCTTCCGGTGTCAGTGACTCGAGAGCAGGAACATCGGACTCATCAGCAGATGTAACCATCGATAGCATTAACCCTGCCACGCAACCGTAAAACCGGAAGTCTTGAATCTCTTTCTCAAAGTTTTCCTTTGATAATGCCTCATGGTCGGGGTTAAATCCTTCGACATTCACAACTAATTTCGACAAAAATCTGGAAAATTTCTCATGGTAAATGTCTTGTAACTCATTTTGTCTTTCGTTCAAAAGAGATATTTGAGGACTGGAATGTAGAAAGTAGTGAAGGTCCACAGTTCGAGAAGCCGCTCTCACTTGCTGGTAATCGACAAATTTCACATCGACTGGTTTATTATTTTCGTCGTATCGAAATAGAAAGTTATTTGTCCTGAAAGTAAAAATAAAGTGCATATAAGCATCAATAAGACACTTAATTTGTAAAATGGACAAACAAAATATTTAAAAAGTAATGAGATTATGTACCAACAATCACCATGTCCCAAAACAGCATTTGGCTCCTTTCCTCCACATAGCTTGAACAGTGTATCAGAGAAGGTATCAGAGTAAACCAAGTGTCCAAAAGTGAAGCTTCCTTTTCCATTCCAATTTGTCTGAGGAGAGTGGCGTGCTGATTGAAAATAATGGAAAAGAAGTCTCTGAATAAAGCGGGTTGCTTATCCTTTTGAAAGAGAGAGAGAGAAAGAAAGAAAGAAGTAGATAGGTAACTCTAAACTCAACCTCATGTTGCTGTTAGTTGAATAAATGCATCTTTTTCGCTCGTTTTGGTGCGTTTCATCTTCGTCATCGTCGACGTCGACTAATTTTCCATAATCATCATGCAACGCACATTACATAAAAAGGTAGACAAGTCTTGACTTGAGTAGTTGAGCCACCACCACCACCATAATTTTTTCTTGCAGTGGAGTAGGGTATTGTGTCGTTGCGTAAATTGCATTTCAGCACTTGAACGGTGCAGTCACTGTGGCGCAAGGTTCTAAACCGGAAGTGGTTTGATTTCGTAACTAATTCTTCGTTACATTATGCATTATGAATTATATTGTAGTTTAGCGAAGATACATTGCATACATTTAGTAAGGTTTTCTCTGTGTCAAGTCTCGGTGCCAATACTTACCACAACATAAATTGTCTCGTACGTACGCGAAAGGTTATCATTATATAGTTAGTATTTAGTAACTCTAATATGAAAGTGTTGACAAATATGTGATTTGATTGATGAACTTGATCGTATTTACCTATTTCTAATTAAAATGTTATGATGATCTATTTAAGAATAAGTCTTTAGTTTTTAATTAGGTAATCAAACGTATTATTTCTGACTGAGGAAAAATCCAATTACTTTTTGAAATAATTTGCTGAATATTATTTTTAAATTATAAATATCTTGGACCACATTGTAAGACTTTTCTGTAACAGTTTTTGTTGATAAATCCATCCTTCCTAGTTTATGTATCTGAAATTTGAGTTATGAAAAAATATCGTTCCGGCTTTATTTCTTATGTTAGCACATACGAAAATTTTATGTGTTCACACTTCACAATGCCTACATGATTATTATCCGGGTTCCAAGACTCGGCTCCCTCCCTTTTTACTGCATTTCTTTTCCGGCTCGGCTGCAGCTGCTGCAGTTTACGCAATGCAATGAATGTGGTTATGTTACAATAATAAAAATAGAGAAAATGGAACATGAGGCTTTCTAGTAGCTGGATATTTCAGACGTTCCAGAGCTGAGCTGAGTTTCTTCCGTCTTCGGCTATGAAGAAAGCGGAAAACCCGACAATGCACGAGTAGAAAGGTAGAAAGCACAGCATTGGAATTTTATGGAGTCAGAGCTCCCGTGAAAGTGGAGCCTCCAAAGCCCAAAAGCATTTGTATTTATTATTTTATGTGTTGACACAGCACAGCCATGTCATACCTTTGAACACGGCAAGAGATAATAAAGCAAAAGAACAATAGCAGGTATGTTGTAAAAATAAGTGTGGACACAAGAAAAAATTGGCTCACTTCGAATTGAATTGTTTGTTGTAACCCTTGAGAACTTCTTAGGACAACCTCTCCCAAAAATGTTATAAAATATTGAATTACCATTCCCATTTGTACATATTGTGTTCACCAGTCTGTGCTTCTTAATATTGCGCTACATTGCTTCAATTAGATTGACACATCGCGTCCACTCAACTGAACAATCTTAGTCGTTTCTTTTCTGCAGTAATTTTTTACTCCTCAAGAACAAGTGGGTTGAGTTGAGTTGACTGACTGACGAGAGGTGATTTGAAATTAAGAGTGTTGAGATGTGTCCACTGCATGTCACTTAAATTCGACATTTATAACTTGTCTTATACCAGAGCAGCCTAATAATTCTAATTAATTAATGTAGATTCGAAATACAAGGCTGAAGCCATTAAATTGGATAAGCTAATAAGCGTAAGAAAACAGTGTTACAAGTACATGTTGAAAGCTTTCAAGAACCGTTATCGTACAGCGATGCTGGTGATTTGATCTGATGAGGCAATTGAAATTTTTGTGAGTTTTGTCAGCAAACTCGAAAAAACTTAATCAATGTATACAAAGCAGTTATCGGTAATCGATAGCATTACTATCTATAAATAAATGTATTTTGTGGCGTGTCACGTGACGTGCTCGGAAAACTAATTTCTCTTCTGGTGATTTATAACGAGCAAGACGAAACTTTAATTGTTATGTAATTACACTGCTCAAAGTTGACTAACCCCTAAAAAAATTTGTAGATGAATTTTTGACCCACAGCGCAACCCCATGAGCTCAGCTCATTTTCATACATACTATTGACTGAGGCAAGAACCAAAAGTCAAAAATCAAAAGTGTGCTCACTCATTCATTTGCAGTCCACGTTGAATGAAAAAGTCCATCAGTTATTTATCCAATGTGTATTGTCAAATTGTCATCCGGACAGTGTACACTGGACATACATTGGTGACTGGACAAGGTTCATATCCAGACGCACACGCATCCAGGACGAGTTATCTGGCTGATTCTTTGAACTTTTTCATGGTTCATTTCGTTGGCTCTTCTCAGTCTGCGATCTACGACCATCAATCAGAAGCCGCCTAGCAAATCATAACGTGGTCATTCATACAATACACTACACCATCAATTAAAGCAGCAGCGACAATAAATTAATAAATGTCAGTCTGTTGCTCACGAGAGGAACTCCGTTGATTTAAGTTGAGGGCTCAGTTGGTTGGATGATGCTCACTTCCCGAGTGTCTGCTGAATTCATGGTCAGTGGGAAAATCTTTATGGACAGGAATCTAAATTTCAACCTCTGATCTATTGCTGCTGCCGGGTCATTATCAGTAAGGTTAGTAACAGCTTGATATAAAATATTTGAATATACGATTGTTGGAAACTACATTTTAGAAAAAGATCAAGGTCAAAGAAATTAGTAGCGTTTCTGTAACTAACCTAAACTTTGGTGATAATATTACCTACATAAAGGTAAATATGATTGGTGTGGTTTTCTCATCGTCATTTTGGCTGGCCACATTTGTTATAAAGAAGGTTAGATGAAAATTGGTGCAAATTACAATAAACTGAAGGATTCTCGACGAATTTTAAGTGAGATTCATGTGCGACAATTGCACATCACTTATGCAATATTTAAAAAATCATGATCAAGGTTAAGATTAAGATCAAGACTGAGTAAAAAACGAAAAAAGCTTTTTAAAGTAAATAATTTAAAGTAAATTAAGTCTCCGCGTACCCAAATACCTCTCTTAATTTCCCAACCATAATTTTTAAATACATAGAATTGCAGGAAAATTATAAAGAAAAAGAAAACCACATAGAATTTTCGCAAAATATAAACGCTGTATTTGATCAATTCGCCGTAGAATTATGTTGAAATTCTCACGGATATGATGAAAAAACCGGTCACCTTCTTCCCAACATTTGCCAATTAAAAGAATGCAACTCCAATTTTAAAAAATTCTCGCAGTCGCAGAGTCCGCCTCCAAGTGCACAGTTATGCAAATGAATGCAAAAATAACCGTATGTACAACGAGACTATACAAGGAAAGGCGAGAAGCAATAAGAGTTACACAGTAGAAGTAAAACTTACGTGTACGAACTTTGGAACTTTCTCAGTCGTTGCGACGCGTCGTGTTCGACTGTTGTCAGAAAGACTTACTTATGTAACTCAGTCTTCAGTTACGTAGAACTCGAACATATTCTGGGTTGAGGAAGGTGAAGACAAAGAGACAGGAACAGAAAAAAAACCTGTTAAATAAGTTTAAACCACAGATTTAAGATCGCACGTTAGGTTCACCAGATTTCAGTCATGTCATCAACGTCATGAAGATAGCATCCATCCATCATGCATTCGACATTCACACGAGCTAAAAATCATTTATATCTTGTCATATCATGAGACTTTGTATGAAGAGACATGCGACAAGCGTTTTTCTCTGTCGACAATGTATCAAACTGCAAACTTTGATTAATTTCATTTCACTTATACAAATTAATTTTATCCAAATGAGTGGATCATTTAATTCTTATTGATGATCCCTTTACACCATTTCATTCATTGAGGCATCATTTTATAAGAAGAAAAGGTAATTGCCTTTTGATTCGAGTTGAATTTAGTGGGTAAATATATCCTGTTTGCATAATCCATTGATAAGTCTCATTTTAGTTGTTGCATCGGCAGAATCATTCTCAACATCATTATCATAATTGTCAAAATATTACTGTACTAAAAAGTGATCATTTAAAACAAACCTGTTGAACTTGAAAAGTGCGATAACCGAGTTTTAGTCAAGTCCAAAGCATCTTTAAGTTCTTATCATAGTAGTACATCGATCTTTTCCTTTTTTAGTAAAACTTCAGATATATTTGTCTTGCTAAAACTAGAATATTATTACAGGATTTATGTAATTATTGTTGTTATTATGATAATTAAGCAAACCCTATTTACGCAAATAAAAGGAGGAAAAGCAACAAAGTGATGTGGTCGCGTGTAAGTAGATATGAAAAGTTTTGTTTAAAATACAAAGGTTAAGCGAGAGATTGGATTTGAATGATGAAAGTCAATTAGTTTTTAAATTGGGAAAAATTCCCAAGAAAAGCACTTTATCATAACTAGGCACAGTTCAGATTAAACTAAACAAAGTTTTTTTCTTATTCATTCCAGTTTCAGATCACGTCAAGTCATGCAACGCAATGAAAGATGCATCACCCTTCATTAACTGTCAGAATTTCATAACTACCTTAGTACAATTACCATTATATTACATATTGTAATAAAACGAAAAGTAGCTGGCTTTGTGAAATAATAAGAATAATTGTAACATTTAGTTCCAATTCAATATTGGTTTTGAAACTCGAGAAGAAGGAAATCTCAAGAGCTGGAATTGTGTATACGGTGACTTTAAGGTTTTCTAAGCTGTGTATTACTGTGACCTTGTTACAGTAATAGTATCTATAAGTTATAGTATTCATAACTTTACTTGTGAACCAAAGCTTGTTACGTGTGGGTTGTTTTGTGAGTGCGATTGGCTATCTATCGTGATTGACTTTTTAATCTGATTATTGCTTTACCGGACACCGGTCTAACATTCTCAGACGGAGTGAACAAAGATTTTTGTAAATCAGTCAAAATGATGTTGACACTTCTCGTGGAATCTTCTGAGTATCTCCAGTCCAGCCGCTCCATTTTGGTTGTGACCGCCGGCGTTTTTCTCTTTCTCGTCCATTACTTCGTTTTTGTGGTTAAGGTCAGTCCGCTGTCTAAATAGCACTGATTTAAAAATAAATATACATACATTTTTAAAGTAAAAAACGCCTTTATTAACTTTTTAGAAACCGAGACTGTTCATTGGAAATCCAAAACTGCGCCACTTCCTGGAAAAGCATGTGCCCACCCATCGGGAAACCTACAAGCCTCCAATTTTTCTCCAGAGCGGAATCCTCCAGACGGTGCTCTCTGTTCCATTTCGACCGGACCTCAGCAAAAAGTTGAAGCTCCAGCGAGAAGTGTTTCAATTTAGCGATGGTGGCGAAACCGCCCTGGACATTGTGGCACCTGATGTGATCAGTCATGACGAGAACGATAACAATCCCCTTGTAGCGGTTATTCTACCGGCTTCATTCTGCACCTCGAAAACCACCATTGTCTCTGCCCTGGTCAATGCTGTTGCGAGAGCAGGAGCGACTGCGGTCGTGCTCAATTACCGGGGCACATGTGGCGTCCGCTTTAAGAGCCCCAAATTCAACACCTTTGCCGACTGCGATGATATCCAGGAAGTTCTGCCGTATTTGAGGAAAAAGTTTCCTGGAAGTCGTCTCATGGGGATTGGACAGAGTGCTGGGGGGTAAGTTAAGACAAAGTTTTGCCCAAATTAACTAACGTCAGAGTTAAACAAATAACTGACCGGTAAACAGTGATTTTCAATATTTTATTTAATGATTGCAACAGTTTGAAAAATTACCCAAAATTAGATAACATTATGAAAAATGAATGCACCAATTATGAAAATTTCCCACTTATTCCTACCAGCGTGGAATGTGAGAAAATAAAATGAAGCATAATTTTTTTACCAATCACTCACAGAATGGTTCTTGCAAAGTACATTCGGGAGCACCAGAAAGAAGCTCGTGAGTATCTTGTTTGCGCCATGATGATCTCCATGGGCTGGGACATGGTGCGTGGCTACAATAACCTGAACGCTCCACATTATCTGAATCGCTTGGTCATTCATCGGCAACATCTCAGCTGGATGAAACTAAACGCTGCAAAGTACCACCGGCATATGGGTGACAAGGCTTGGAAACCTACCGTAGACTACAAAAAGGCAATGACGGCAAAAACGATTTATGACTTTGACCAGTTGCTTCTGGTGCCACAGTTTGAGTACCAGAGCGTTAAGCAGTATTGGGAAGACGCCAGTTCAAGGGGAAATGTCATGAAATTCGCCATTCCTATCTTTTGTCTCAACGCTGAGGATGATCCCGCGACACCTGGAAAATGTAAAATCCAAATTCGGACGCAGAAAATGTTGATAAATTACAGTACAGGATAAGTAATTAGGATAATTAAACTTATGATTGTTTTTACAGTGTTACCTTATGAGGAGGCGGAAGAAGAAAATTCCAAACTGGCGCTTCTCGTCACGTCCAAAGGCGGACACAACGGCTTTCTGGAGGGATTTCTCCAGAAATCAGAGCACTTTGTGGAACGACTAGTCAGAGAATTTGTCACTGCAGTGAGGACCCATGGTCAGGAACTAGAAGTGACTTACTAAAAATATGAATTACCTAATTAAATAATCAATATTCACAATTTTCGCTCTTTCTTCGCCATTACTGTCTCAATTTCAACTTCTCAATACCAAATTCTGTATTGAACCAGGAACCAGGTATAATACACAATAATAACAATTATGCCAATTAATGGTACTTCAAAGGCTTGAGTATGAGCACCCGGTGAATGAAATAATTGATACATCGTGAAATGTAACAAAAATTGTATTTTGTTAATTTATTTAAATTAATTAATATGATTTTTCTTCACTGCAACTGCAGGAATGAAAAGCAGGCTGTATAATTATACCTTAAAAAGGTTATCGAATTGTCTTATTATGCCTATAATAACTGTCGATCATTTTATCCCATAATTTTTTATGTTTTTAATTTTGACAAATTCTATGTGACGTGAACTAGTTTTTATGTAAATAGAACGCATGACTTATCCGGTGATAAAAAATAAGTCATTTTTAATATATAATTTAACCAGCGAATGATTGATTCAGTTTTTTGGGTTTGTGATAGTCCTACCACTAAATCAGCAAATAATTAACTAGCAATAACGATGAAGAATTGAAGAGTGACTACAATGAATTACTTTGATTATTAATTCAATCTTCAAACATAGAATCTCAGCATTGTATATTATAATACATGTTATTTGATGAGTTTGATTGAGTCAATTTTTCCAGGTGCCTGAAGTGAATCTCCCAATAAATATTAATAATAAAGGTAGAAAAAGTTGTGTGGCTGAATAAAATAAAGTAATTTAATTGTTTAAACAATATTTTAAAAGTATTGCAAAATTAAATATGTAACGAGATACGATGACTGTTTAATTAATTGGTTTAATTAATTTTAGTAACAGAATTACATACAGATACACGGACTATTTAAATATGCATGGCATTTGACACTTTATGTAAAGAATTGATGCATGTCTCAACATCCATTTTCATCGGTACTACTCCAAATACTTAAATATGCAAAAACACAAATATAAACGTAAAAGAAATACTGAATAAATCAATACCAATCCATGCCATGCCATGACTGAAATCTATTATAGAATAGAATCGAAATGAAAAAAAATGAACTGTGTCTGCTGCTCTAACTCGCCACGTCACTTTGCACTTTGAAGTTTGCACAGTTACACCTACTACCCTTTTACTGTGCGGGTTTGCCTCGGCGCGGCGATAGC
>VYYJ01005263.1:0-11464 GCA_021029165.1 Cyphoderus albinus
TAAAGAGAGATTAATATGTAAAATATAAGTAAAAGATTGTTAAATGAGGGTACAAGACTGCATATACGTACATTGAAGTTGAGTAACCAGGAAGTCTTTTAATGCCCCATGCAAAAATAGGTTGTTTTCTACTCTACCTCGCTCATCGTTCTCTTTCCCAACAAAGACGACCTTGCAGAGGTATGTAAAACTAGATTCACGAAACGAAAACTTTGTATGCATTAAGTGATTATTAGAACGGTTTCTAAATAAATACCGATGGTGATTATATTGATTCCTTTTGCTTGGATGTATTGCACAAAAGTAATTTTCAAATCGATAGCTTTTTACTAAATGCCAGTTTAGATAAAGAAGCCGGCTAAATGAATATAAATTCAAGACCTTGCATAATACATTGCATTTCGTGCTCTTAGGCTACCAAAAAGGAGCAAGTTGATTTTATGTAAGTGCCTTGTGGTTTTCTTCCTTTCCATGCAAGTATGAAACATTCAATAAAACTTTCCCTCCTCTCTTACAGCAGAACGTTAATATTTCATGAAACAAATCAGCTTAAAAGCATACATCTCCCAAGTTAAAAAGTGCCTTTTAGGGTTGCAAAGCTCCTGTTAGAAGCTCCCATCTCAGTCTGCATGTACCACGCGGCATGAAAAGCTGCCGCTAGACCATAAGATGCCAGTTGCCATATTTCAGTGTGACCTAATGCACGAAGGAATGTATATTTTGCCTTCTAAGGCCTTTCACGTTGTTCACTTGTGATCTCAACTTGAATTAATTAGATGCCTGTGCTCAAATGAATTAGTCAATTTGTAAATGATGCTACTGAACGACGCAAAACAGCAAGTCTCTTATTTAAATGGGAAACTTCATCCGCTCAACTTTATTCCAACTTTCCACATATGGATAATAATCATTAATAATAATTATTATTGTTACATACGTACGGAGAATAGATTATATATTGACACTGTAACTAATTATAATAATTGCTGCAGGAGAATAATAATTAAGAATATATTTATTTCTAACAACTTGTGATGAATTACCACTATCCGGGAGACGGTATACGCATTGTTGTATAATATTATAAGTACATAACAATTAATGATGATCCTCAATCAGCCATAATAACATCACACTGTACAAAGTTTTATTTTAACGTGATTCCTACAACTATTATTTATATCATCGTGCACACTTAATTAGTTGATAGCAATAATAATAATAATATAATTAAGTACTTGCAATAAAATTACGATGACATGGTTGATGATGACATAATGCAGTAATCGTGTTTAAATACGTACGTTTGTAAGTGAAGTAGAGTACGAGTACGGTGTGTATTGTATGTATACATGCTGTATTTTTAATTTACACTAGTCATAATAGCAACTTAGTTAAAACACTAACATAAGATTTAATTAAATATTAATCCTGTCGTGCTTAGGTATGTGTACTTCGTAATATTGAATTGATTTTCTAAAGAAACACGTGAACAGTTTCTGCTTATTACAGTGGCATTTACATGTTTACTCGGTTTTGACAGTGTCGTTTCTGTGTGTGCCTTGTAATAAAAGGAAACTGAATACATGCTGAATTGTTTGAATTGAATGTTGGCTTATGTGTTTTACTTTTACTACAAGAAACCAGGTCAGTCTCGGCTCCTTCTTGGTCGTCCTACCTTTCCCTTTCGAGGGGCTGTCGTGGGTCCATTTGATGTGGCAACGTTGGCATTAGACGGACTTCCCATTCCGTTTTTCATCATCTAAATTAAATTAAAAGAAAAGAAAAATGGATTATTTCTCGAACAAAGCAAGTGTTACATATTTACTTTAGTATGGAGAAAGTGAGCCAAAAACAACATATGTACACGTCCACACGAAACCATTATTTATAAGTAGCATGAAGAATAATGAAATAATTACATATGACGCCTTACAAGTTTTATAGCAAACTGATTACTTGTTTTACCAAGAATCAAATACTAGTCAAGTTCATTTCTATAACTTTCCCTTTGAAGACTGACTTAAACCGAAAACAACGAAGAAAGTGTTCAAGAATATAATAAGAAATAATCGAACCGTCGTATTCTATTACGATTTCACTCCCTTCACTTTTCAACAAAAATAAAAGAAATCAATTAATTTTATTGTGATTAATAGGTTCTCACGAACAACATTCGAATGCAATTAATACAGCTAATCATTTTAGAATGTGTACATATATTTTTCTGACTTGGATTCAGTGGCCTATGATTTTTGACCCTATGGACATAATCTCTCAACAGTAATCGTCTAGTCATGACAGTAATTCGATGTAAAAGAAATGTTGTAAGCACCATTGCAACTTTATATAAATGCACAAAAAAAAATGTGAACTTACTTTGAGCGCGTCCTGTTCACAGACAAGGTTACCATTTACTACTGAGTATCTGTCACCAGGAACGAGTCTGCATCCGCACTTCGAGCACATGAAGCATTTCACGTGAAAAACGAATGGTGGACTGGAGCCTGGTGGGGAAATTCCAGCCTTCATCACATATTCGGATGCTGGAATACCTTGCCCACATCCCTGACACGCTCCTGCGTTTCCAAATAACCTGCAATTTGTAAAAGAAAATAGAAGCATTTAACCTTACTATTGGGTGATTAGTTACATTACATTACATAGTATTTAGAAACATTAAAGCAGTCATTCATTTAACCCGTCCGCTTTTCTTTCCCAAGGCTATAAATTGATTCTAATTCATCAATCAGCATTAAATTTAACTTAGTTAACAATTTTACTGTTCTTCATTTCTCACTATTTCTCGACATGAGTTAGGGGGCCCTTTGCAAAGCTGTCAATTTGATTCACAGTCAATGAATAGCTTCACTTTTCTCTTACCCTCCCACCAGCAATTTTGCCACTGCCTCATCATCATTACCATCAAACACCTCGAAGTATCTCCACCATGGGGTAACCTGGTTAGTGTGGATAAATCAACCCAGAACCATGAGGACATACGAACATTTCTCTGTTCTTTTTGTGCAGCAGCTGCTGTGCTTTCTATTTGCGCAACACATCCTTAAATTCTACATATTTACCAACGCGAAAGCACAAGGATGCTTTTCTATTTTTTCTATTTCTTCCAACACGAAAACTTTTTACTTTTCCTTTTCCCGTCTCGCGCATCAAAAAATTACCAAGGGTATACGAGGTGAATCCCAATCCCTCAGCTGCTTTCGCCTTACCCACAAAGGAGAAAGAGCATTTTATCCCGGCGAAAGCATGGGTACGTCTGCCTTAGCTTAGCCTCACACCAGGCATAAAAGTCAGTATACATTCTTGCCGCAAAATATATGTAGCTTGTGGGTGTTTATAGAGAAAATCTATCGAGATGAACGCTGCAGCTTTATGTGTGTCCGCTCAATATGGCGTTGTACAAGTACTAACAAGATTACAAGTTCAGAGCACGTAGTATGGCACACTGTACGCTGGTGTTAGTTAGTTAACTCTTGATTTGAATTGGCCTGATCATCATCACTAACATCGTCATCAACATCAACATCATCACTCTAATCATCATTTTCCTCCATTACCATCATCTAGCTCATTATTGACACAGGATATTTTTGGTGTTCATGAGGGGCTTGCTAATTTCCTTTTTTCATTCAAGCGGAACTCTATAATCCCCAAAAGGAATTTCCACGCGAGATATTCATATAATATTCCACGTCTCTTTCCACACACACACTCCAATCCAACCTCTCATATCAGCGAAATTTCTCGCATCGTTCAAACTCAAACTTGTACATGCAGATATAAAAAACTTAATGCTTGGGTGTGTATTTTTGTACAGAGAACCGCTCCACTATTACATTATTCAACTAAAATTTTGTTCAATTTCTGTATCTGCTCCATTAATATAAAAATTGAGCCTGGAATAATTCCCCGGAATAGTGTGATGAGGGGAGGGAAGGAGGTAATGTAGGACCACAGGGATTTCAGTTCCCTTCACACAAGTTCAACAGACGTGGAGTGGAATATAATAATTAATTAGAAATTTGCTTACGGGTATCAAACAATCATTTGATAATGGCAAGACAGGAAGAGAACACCCTGTAATAACTATAACTGTAATCATACAAAATGAGCCATCGTAAAAATACGTTTGAGGTCTAATTGTTTTTTAATGTGTACGACATGTCTGTATCCGGGTGTGTTATAGGGTCCTGCATTTGTAATTAGTCCCAACCGAGAATTCAGAGACTAATCACAAGTGCTGCTGGTTTGGATTGACTCAGTTGTGTCAATAATCTAGGAACGTTGCTTCACTGGTGGCTAATCAGTTCTTGAAAAGTCTGAGCGACTATCACATCACGATTCACAATTACTTACTCATCAATTAAACTCTTCGGATTGGTTTGTAATGAAAGTTGAAATGTGTGGCTCATAACATCGCATTCTGTATATGTTACAGGAAAGCAGACATTGAGTAGCTACAATCACACAATTATGGACAATGTACACACACACTCAATGTGTACTTTTCTTCTCTTTTCAATCCCATTATTGCCAAACTTCCCCCAACATCAAAGTGAGGCAATTGTTGGTGCCAGTTTGCTGATATGTAATGCTGAATGGTGTGTGAGGGAGAGGGACTGTATTAATTGAGCAGAGACAACAAGGAAATTAATCCTGAGGGATTAAGCAACTTGAGCCTATAAGTTTTTTTTAGAAAATGGGTACAGCCCAATATAGTCGCATTTAATATACAATTATGGTCTGGTTAAGGATACAATCCGAAAAATACAGCCGTCATCTTCAAACAATCCAGCGTTATTGCAATGAACTAAATTGTCCATCCTATGAACTTCCAGCCGCGTTACAGCATTCTCGAATACATCTTTGTAAAAACGCGGAGCCATTACTCTAAGCCAATGTGGCTGCCACAACCGATAAGTCGGCCCTTAAAACTCGCATGCATTCGAGGAAAAGAGATATGAACTGAACTGGCATCTCGCTTATCATTATTACAGGCTTAAGTTTACTCACACCATCTTAACCATCACCATCATCAAAGTGATCATGAAAGTCTCATCCATATCACATCACATCCTTACAGTTGTGAGCTTTATCTCCTAAAACCGAATTCACAAGGAAGTCCGAAGATTCAGTACAGTAAGTTCACAGCGTTTACAAAGATGATGACATTTTTATTAGAGTTGGTGAAAACAAAACTTTGCTCGCTTCAACCGAAAAAGAACAGGTTAAACTTCGTAGCCTCATGACTTATGCTTTCCTCCACCTCAAAGAGCAGCGAAACAAATTCATGTACCGTGCAGAAGCCCAACCAATTATAAGTAGATGATATGAAGATATGATGGATTCACTGAGGCAATGCCATGCAGCTGACTTTCTTGACAACTGCATCAATAAGCAAACTTAAATGAATATTTTCATTTGACAGAGAATTTACATATCTCAATTGGAGGGGCTTGCAGGACAAGGATTGTGACTATGAAATAAAGAAAGAAGCTTTTGTTTCAGTGCTTAATACACCGTACAAAGAAAAGTGTAAAATGAACAAGAGTAAAATTCATAAAGATTGAAACGCAATTATTCATTAATTTTCCCTTTCAAGTTTCTGACTATGTCAGTCGGAACCAAGAGAGATCTGTAAAATAGATGGATGGCTGGATTGTCGGCTTTTCATATCCTTCAATTCGTCTGCTCAGTACCAACAACTGCAGTCTGGACTGGAGTTTATGCAAATAAAACTTAGTCAACTCTAAATTTTATGTGGTTGAACAAATGCATTATCAACCTTTACTTATCTGTATTCTGAGTAATTTGGTAGTAGACTGCCAAAGTAGATATAATGTGTGTGGGTTGTGGAAATTTCGTAGGTGTTTGCAGTTACATATATTTTATATTGTTGAATAGATTTAATAAAATTACAAATTTTGAACCAAATTCCGAAAATTCTGTTTTCTTACAGTGTGGTGAAATATTATGTTCAGATAAACCTATGCGGAAAATTTTACCAGTGGGGTGGTGTGGTCTTGACAAGATGTGAAATGAAAAGTGCCTGCTTAAGTTCCAAACGAAGTGATCATTCCTTTATTCATGGAGCGGCATTATGAACACACCTATAGCAGTATACCTACGCTATCGGTGATGTTTCTTACAGAGCAGACCGTTGTGTCTTCTTGTGGCGGCAGTATCTCCCATCTGACACCATACCGAACAAGCGATGTCACACGCCACTAAGTTTCCATATGTATGAGCAACTTTCCACTGCTGCATGCATGGCTCATCAGTTGTTCAAAAGAACATTTCTTTGAATTTTCACATTTTCTAAACATACTTCAAGTTTTTTCATAAAAGTAGACATTGTTGCTACAAAATGAATAAATGTAAGTATTGTAGGCACATTTCACTAGTGGAGCAGAAACCCATCCACACATCTGGTTCATCTGTGACCGTGTGTATCTTTCATTTTGCCATCAGCACTTGGGTAAAACTTGGTTCTTTTTGGTAATAAACTTTCCATCAGTTCCAAAATGTCGAGTTCTACACAAAAAGGATTGTCCCCGAAACCGGAGGGATGTTGTTAATGGCTAATTAGCATAGAACATTTCCAACCGAAGGAAAGAGAGAGCAACGAACATGCCTAATGGTTTTTCACTTTTATCTATCTGATGTGCGTCCTGTAATTTTCACAAAATTTCTGACGTGTTAAAAATTAGCCGCTAATATCTTGTACATACAGATATAAACGAGCGGCGCAATATTTCATTTTTGAAGCTCTTGCTTTTATCAAATCAAGCGTGCAGAAAGGGAAAAAGGAAGATGAAGCAAATGACTGGAGGGATGATTCCACACAGAGAAAGAGAAATGTTCTTTGGATCATTTGATGGAAAAAACGAGCAGATAGAAACTTAAACGTTTATGTTTTTCCATAATATGTTCCGTCTACATAAGCTGTCTCTGCTTCGACGCTTTTCCACTTGCAAATCTGAAAAAATGTGCCATGTAGGATTCGTGATGAGCGTAGGTAGAAAAAGGTTGCTCCGAGCAAGAATGAATGAATGGGGAAACGTGACTCTTTGATTCTGTAATAAGGACATTATGTACTTTACAAATACTTCATCTTTCCACTGGTACACGGGAGAGAGAAAAATACAGTATTGCACAGGAGAGCAACAGCAGCGGTAGTAGAAGTGGAATGTTGGTGGTGGTGGTGTGTGGTGGATGGTTTTCGTGGTGGTGAAATGTTCACAAGAAATACAATAATAAAGGAAGGTGGAGAAAATCCTTAAAAGGGAGTTTTTAGTGGCAGAATGAGTGAATACTGCTTTAGATGTTCGGCGGCGTTCTTCTTCTTTCTTTCTCTTTAGTTCGTATGCCGATTCTCAGTTGTGAAGTAAAGCAGTAAAAAGTATTTACCAACTCACGGTTCAACATTTAGGAGGAGAAAATATGCATAAAAATGAATGGGTGCTTTGGAGTAGTACGTCAACTAGTGCCTGTGCCGGTTGCTCGCTACATCTTTTTCCTCCCCGAGAGCGAAAATGCATCATGTGCTTTTGAGTGCCTGGTTGAAGCTTAAGCCGGCACGGTTACCAGTGTGTAGAAAGTAAAAGAGCGTTTTCCAAAAAAGGAGAGACAATGAGAAAGCAGTGTGTATGAAAATTGAGTTAAACGCTTCTTGCTTGCTGAACACTCACAAGGGAAATGGTTCAGTTCAGCTGAGATGCTACCGTTGCTACTAAAACCCACGACGACGTGAGCTGAGGCATTGCATTCAAATCTAACCGTTTTAGCATGGTTATGGGTTTTTGAAGGCTTTCCTCTCTTTTGCTTCTTTGCTTTCTACTCAACAAAGTGAACAATACAATATAGCAATGCTTCGGTTATTCTTTTCCTCTACATTTCACACGGACGGATGAAGAAAGAAAAAAGCATGAAAAGCATGAAGTGTTGAGTTTATAAAGTTTCTGGCTGGTTGTGCTCGTATTTTCTTCCCATTCACTTGGATGTTTGAATTCTAATGTCATTGGGAAATGTTATCATATCCCTCTATTTTTGAAGTGTTCAGTGGGGAAAACCACAAAAAGTTTTCTTCTTTTAGTAAAAGAATCTTTAAATAAAATCATTTGAAATTCATACGCGTTTCTATCATTTCAACTCTCATTTTCATATTATTATTGCAATACCCCAAGAAAATGTAAGGCGTAGGAAAGGGACACGATACCTGAAATCTGCCCTGCTCTGGCAAAGAAACTTTGTGGTTTAAGTTATCGTTCGTCAGTCGTTATATACAATACATTCCTCAGATGAATTTAAAATTCTGTTTCTCTCTCCAATCGTTAAAGTAAAATGATATTGGAAGTTAGAGAGAGAGAACGAACGAGTGGAGTTAGAATCGTCGTATGAGAATGTGAATGAACGAGTGGCTTACCTATAATAATCTTGTTTACAAAGTATCATTCCGTCGCGGGTAAAACAACTTCCTCCGACATCTGCAAGGGTGGCGCAGCATGCTGAGCATTTGAGACAGGTATGGTGCCAGTAGCGATCCAGAGCATGAAGGAGGAATCTTTCCATGATTGGCCCGTTACAACCACCACAGAGCTGAAACATAAAATAAAACAGGGAAAGTTAGTTGAGTTAGAAGAAATTGTCATTTTGAAAAATATCAAGACGCCCCAAAATTTTCTAAAGAACACAAACAGTATTAGCGCATGCAAAAAATATCACTGCATTCCATTCTTATTCTAATTCCATGCAGTAAGAGTTAATTACACAAGTTTCAAATCTTTGTGGCAACTGACAACACGCACAACAACAAGAAATGTTAAATTATAAGGATCTGAGCCGTACTTTTCCTAACACTAATTTAGTAATTACCCGAAACCAAATTTACAACATAAAACTTTAGAATCAAATAACTGAACAAAAACAGTTAAATTATTGATGTAGCTTACTTTAGTATTTGGAGGGCAGGTAGGGCTTTGATTGAGAGACATTTGTGAGCAGATACCTCCGGAATGATGACCCATTAGTCCATTAACTGGACCTGGTCCTCCTCCATTTCCCCCTCCACTGCTACAGGGAGGACCATGGCCTAAAAATGAAGAATTGGGAGGAGGTTCAGGTCCACTACTACTACCCGGGTGACCATACATTGTCGACCCGTTTGTTCCACTTGGACCAGGTCCTTGATTAACTGGGTCTGGCGTCCCCATCCCACTCACGTGACCATTGTTCAACATTTCACTTATTTCAGTATGACTTCACTTTAATTTTTAATTCGGGATGTACACAATATCGAGTTTTGAAAACTGTCACAGCTTTTATAGCTTCAGAACCGTATTTATTTCACTGTTGTGTGTGTTTTCAGTGTGAACGAGAAAATGTGTTTTTGTGGTAGCATCTTGTATTTACACTCTTTCAATTGCTATGCATAAATAAACTACGATGGACTTGAATGAGTGATGAGGTTGAAGTTGAGGATCAAGTCTGTAAAACAAGACAAAGAAAAATTGTATGTAATTAATGGGTGAGCACTAACCCATAATAGCTACGAGCTTAGCTTACACATGAAATTAGGAAAATGTTTGGAAATAAGGCCATGTTTAAACACTGCACATACGTAGATGATTTTAGTCCCTGTCACTGGATCATCGCATCCTATTCAATAAGTCAAAGCGTTTTCCCAGTTTTTGTCATGAAAGTAAGCAGGGAGACATTTGCAATTTTTGTATACATAGCCAATAACTTGCATGTATCTATCATAGAATATTTCAATTTAATATCTGTATTACGCAATTTAATAATTTTATGTGCACTTTAAGATGCTTAGTACATTCAAATAGATTGTCTTAATTATTTTAAAAATAAAGCGCAACACAGCCGATTGTAAAACTCGAGTGCAATAACCAAAAAATGTTTGTAATGAACTTGACAATGAATGGTAATCTCCTATCATAAAGAAGCAAGAGCAAGCAAGTCAATACAGACCATTCTTAATTCTTATCACTCACTGAGAAAAATTCAGAATAATTAGAATGGAGGTAAGAAAGAGTAAGAATTATACATGTGGGCATGTACTTGATTTTATTTCAATATTCCTAACTAGGACTGTGATTATGAGTAGGTAACTTTATTTAAGTTTTCGTGGGAAATGATTCTGAGTAACCCCCCAAAAAGACTCAGCCGCATATTATGTGATAGTAATGGCTTTGTAATCAGCGTTTTAATATTATACATGAGTTTTAAATTAGGAAAGGGAAAATGTCGAGTCTTGGTTGTATTTATTTGTATACCGAAGGTTAGAATAGCGGTGCGTAATATACCGTAGAACATAATAATAAGAATTAATTTTATATTGTGTATTGGCCAAATCATAATTTTAAATTAAAAACTGATTTAAAAGTAAATTTCATTTCTTCTTCATTTCTCTTCTTCTTTTTCATCTTGTAGTTGGAATAATAACAAGTATTACAATCCCTCGAAGCAAATTCCACTTAATCACGCTGTCAAATGCTAAAAGACTCACACAGTCTAAGTTATTAGAACTGCTTTTTCATTTATTCTAATGGGGTTTCATAGTGTTCCAATTGCTGAACTTTCAATGTCCACAATTTGTTGCTGGACTGCAGATAGATGAAGGAAGATGAAGATTGGGCACGTTTATAGTAAAATACATTCTGCGGAATATAAATATAAATATTACTACTACAAAAGTCCATGAGTAGGTACCTAAAAATTTAATCCGACGATGATGGGAGAGTATTCTTGGTTAAATACTGCATTAATAAGTTTGCTTGTCCCCAGGTAAGAGCAATACTAAATAGCATTTGTTTGTGTGTCCTTTCATAAATAAGGGCGACTCTTTTAAACTTTTTAACTCGTTCACCACCATAAGAATTGGCATGAGATCGACCGCCAAGATCTGAATGCTGATATTAAATAATGGAGAAACAATGAAAAAACTATCAAGTTGGAGATGACCAGCAAAGAAAATGATGAGATGTTAAAAAGTTAGAATAGAGTTTGTGTACTTCAGTATGCATTTACATAACACACCAAATGGAGTTTATGTAGATTAAGTGATTGCATTCCTTACTCCAAGTAAAATTTTTCGTTTTTTACAAAGCATCAAGCTAAGACTTTTAGTGAAACTAGAGACATTGGAGATGAGTGCATTTCAATAACTGTGTCTCATTACAGAGATTATCGAACGATTCCTCATTTTAATGGAGAACACAATCAAAATGCCCATCACGGTGATGATTGTGTTGCGCCGGACGGAAAGGTAAAGCACAGAAACTTAGAAAGAAGGACAAAGAATAACGATGATTGTTATTATTATTATTATCACGGTCTGAACGGTCATGAAAAAATGAATTATACCGTGCTCAAAGGAAACCAGCCCCTCACTCGTCGTCACATCATCTTTCTTGAGCTTCCTAGT
>VYYJ01005264.1:0-11463 GCA_021029165.1 Cyphoderus albinus
CACTATTTCGGCAATAGCTATGTAAATTTAACGGTATGGGAACTCACACTAGCAGCTAAATAATAATACAACATTAAAAATTAAACAATCATTTTTGGCAATCTTGATAAAAAAATTATTGGGCTTCATTCATTAAGAAACGAAGGACTAATATTAATTTAGGAATTTGAATAATTTATTATAACATTTAGAAATTACATAACAGGTTTTAATATTTTTAATTTGGCATATTAATTTTCTACATATTCGTCAATTTCTACATCCGTTATTGAAACACTAGGAAAATTTGTTTATAAACATGGAATGATAATTAATTATTATTTTTTATTAGGAAGCGCGATTGGAAGTTCCGTGATTTTAAATTATTACGTAATTTGTGGAACAATGAAATAATTATTAGTCATTTATTTCTATTGTAAATATTAATGAGCCTTATATGCATTTCTACTCCAAATGACCCGAGTGCAACTCGATTCGTCTCAGACTGTGCTATTCAAGAAAAATGCTATCGTGAGCGTCCCATAAATGCCTTGACTATGAATGAATACAGTAACAAATGAGTTTAATAAATAAATGAGTTTTATTAATATGGTATTTATAAGTATTTGTATTTATTTATTGCTTTCTAACGAAACTATGAATTAGATTACCAAACATTTAAAATCCGAAAACATTTGCAAAATAGCTAAGGGATCATTGAAAATTGTAGTTGAAATTTATTTAAAAAATTGTGCCATAGCGGTTTTGTGTGAAATACTCCTCCCTGAATCCCAATTCCTTCACGCGCTTAAAAATCGCCTGCTGGGTTTCTTCCGACAATTTTGCAATAGAGGAGTTGACAAACCAAGTCGCCTGATTTTGGTCGCTGCATAACACAAAGAGCGTATATGTCAGGTTGTCAGTCATAACAGCGTAGACGGTGCCAGCATATGCGTAGATGGTTCCTGGTCGCGGTCGGAAATCGTAAACTCCCGGGCTCAATTCGTTCAGAATGTACTCAACAGCATGACCATCAAAACCTCTTGCAATAAATGATCCGTTGTTGAGCTGGTGATCGAAGACGATTTGGCCATTATAGTAAAGGTCACCCTCATTTATTTCAGATGCCGGCTTCTGCAGAATATCCATGGCGGTGAGATAGAGATCGAGGCGGCTCATCAAAGTGTAGTAGTTTCTTACGATGGTATTCCACTAAAACAATTAAAAACCCGATGCCAATTAATTTATTAGTTTGTTAAAATTAATTTGGAATTTAAATCAATCCAGAAATAAGTAAAAGTTATAACTTACGAAATCAGAGTCAACTTGAATCGCGGTTGGAGTGGGAATGCAGGACCTCTCCTTTGCACTTTCCAAATCTAAACCGGCAGCCATATGGGCAAGGCAAAAAATGCCCATTGCTAGAATAACGCTGTAACTCGACATCTTATAACTGTGTTTTATTGAATAAAAAGAATATTTGAATGTGACGGGGAATGTTTGTTAACATGAGTGAAGTAAAACTCGGAATAATAAAATTGTAAAAAATTCTCCCCTTTTATACTAGTGTTTCAAGTACCCAAATCCATGACATTTCAATGTGTCAACTAGGTAAGATATGTAGCATGTACGTATGATTTTGAGTGACTTGTTTAATATGGTAAAGTTTACATATTGTAATGCACAATTTAAGCTTAAGCTTTACTTTGAAGCAGAAATTATAGTTTAGTCCAAAATAAATAAAATTAGTCTATAATTAGTCCATAGTAAATAATTTCTCCGTAAAGCTGTTTGACCCAACCCAAAATTACTCCTTTCTCTTACAGAATTGAATGTAATCGGATCATCAGCTTTAAAAATGTTTATACATGCATCCTGCAATCGTGCTGCCTTCCAATAATTTTGTATTATTTAACAATACATGAGGTTGTACTGTACATCAAAATAGTATGCTACAAATTTTATTCTTTGACCAAAATTATATTTTTTAAACTATCTTTCTTGTTTAATGTCAATTTAACATGATAGGAAGCATTGAAGAAGGTAGAATGAATGAACATTTTAAGCTAAGCTCGTATCTACATATTCTTGGACCATCTTATTTTATCAACTATTCTCCATTTAATCGTAATACCAGCAACCGAACTGTTTTTTGTTACGAAAGTAAACCCTTTTTCACAATACAAAGGCTTATGTTGTTGAAATTGTGTTGTGTGTTTCAAACAAAAGGCTTAACTTTAACATAGGACTTTATACTCCGTACATTTACAAATACTTTTCAAGTTTAAAATTAACAAAACACAATCGTGATGAATTTGTAGAATGAAATATACTTACTAGTATATTATATACTGTATATAGTTTGAAATAATGTAAACGTTCAAGTGCAACAAAAATTAAACTAGCTCACCACCACCAGAATGTAATGGAACCGTTCATTTTTTGCATTTAATTACCCTGTTAGATAAATATGTGAATATAGTTAGGTACGTACTGCCCGTGTCTTTGAAGGATAAATAATTTAACATGCTTGAAAATTGAGTCTGAGTTGTCATCATTGCATTACTCATCATTTCCTACATTCTTTTATTCTTTTATTTCCCCTTCAGTGATTTATGATTATTCATTAAGACCTTCAATGTATATCTTCGTTTGCAATTAATAATTATGAAATAAAGCAGAGTCGTTTCAATCCTCAAACTCATAAGTCTTCTTTGTTTTCCGCAGCATCCCATCTCGAGAAAAAGTCGTACTAAGAAAATGACTTCTCTCACTCAACAGTAGCAGCCACAGAGGTTTCATTCTGGAAAGCTGTGAGCTAACACGTAACTTAACGTGCAATCAAAGAAAACACTACAAACAATTGATGGATGACTCGGTGATGAATTAAAATATATTATGTAGAAAAATACTCACAAACATTAAATTAAACCGCATAACAACAAATATTTTTTATCTCATAAATACTTAACCTTCAATGTTACCATGCAAAAATACAAGTGAACACATCCAACATAACAACGTAGTTTTAACCTTACCGCTAACTGCTTATCAGTAAAGTTGCATAATCAGATATATCTTCTACTTTTAAGCTTTGGATCTGCTAGTAACTGACAATCGTCGGTGGTGACAAGTCACACATCAAAATGTTTATTGAATTGTTTCTTTTATTTGTGGGGCTTTTGGCGTACTTAATTTACGCCCTGTTTCTAGAGAAGGGCTCAGCCCCCGCGTATTGGAAGCAACATGAAATTCCAGAAGTGGACGCATCCGTGGTAGCAACCAATTTGGATATTTTATTTGGTCGAAAAAGCATCACGGATAGGGATGACTACGTATATAAAGTTTTGGGGTCCAAGCCATTCTGCGGAATAGTCGAAAGGCCGAGTCCCATAATTCTCGTGAAGGATCTGGAACTGATTAAGAAAATTTTGATAAAGGATTTTGATCACTTTGTGGACCGTAGGGACTTTTTTCCGTTACCGAAACATTCCATTCTAACTAAAGCTGTGTTTTTCGCGCGAGGTGACGAATGGAAAGGAATTCGAAGTACGATGAGTCCAGCCTTCACCACCGGCAAAATTCGAAGACTTATGGAAATATTTAATTCTGTTGGAAAAGACTGGGTAGGAATGCTGAAGTCTAAAGCGAATGCTGATCCTTCTGGTTCTACTTCAATTCTGGTCACAAATACTTACAACCAATTTACATTGGATGTGATTGCGTCCGCTGTGTTCGGAATTGAAGCAGGAACGATTCAAAATCCTGACACCGTTTTTGCTCAGAAAGCTCGACATTTCACAGATTTTTCGTTTATTCAAATCATCAAATTTATGCTAGGCCCACGCTACCCAAAATTGTTTACACTGTTGGGTGCAGAAGTGTTCGATCCTACTTCCATTAAATTTTTCGAAAGCCTTTTTCGACAAGGATTCGAGGCTAGAGTTGCAAAAGGCGAGAAAAGAAATGACTTCACTTCCATTAAATTTTTTGAAAGCCTTTTTCGACAAGAATTCGAGGCTAGAGTTGCAAAAGGCGAGAAAAGAAATGACTTCTTACAAATCTTGGTGGAAGCGCAGAAAGGTCAAATCAAGGCAATCGGTCCAGACGAATTGGACCAATTTGAAAAGGAAGCGGAAATTACACACAACAAAATAGTAAAATTTACTGACGACATCGTTGTGGCCCAAAGTATGGTTTTCTTTATTGCCGGGTTTTCTGGAATCACGCAGTTCGTAGCATTAATCAGCTACGCTTTAACCGTTCATCAGGATGTTCAAGAGAAGCTCAGGAGCGAATTAAATGAAATTGTGAAAGAAGATGGATCGATAGATTATGACGATGTTGGAAAACTGGGGAATTTAGAAATGGTATCTTGCGAAGTTCTGAGGATGTACGGAGGAAATCTTCGACTGGAACGCGATTGTAACAAGGACTATCATGACCCTAAAAGTGGACTGTTTGTTAAGAAAGGTATTTATTTATTTTAAAAAATGTTTTGACTGACATAAACATTTTATTTTTCACATGTAACTTTATAATGTACGTTTATATTTGTGTAGGCACAACTGTCATAATTCCCACACATGCCATTCACAATGATCCTATATTCTACGAAAACCCGGAGAAGTTTGATCCATTACGTTGGTACTTCTGAGAAAAAGGCTAAAAGAAGTCCATATACGTATTTGCCGTTTGGAGGTACATGTTACTATGCAGTTAGTTTTATTAAGAGCAACCTTTTTTATGTAAATTAATTACTTTTAATTTTTAGCGGGACCGAGAAACTGTATTGGCATGAGATTTGCAATAACCGAGTCCAAGACCCTGATTGCACATTTGATACACAACTTTAATATAGAGCCAGCAGCATCTACTCCAGTGCCAATGAAACTGAGAATGGTCGGACCATCGTTCATTCTTCCAAAAAATTTAGAATTAAAATTGACTCCTCTTCATACGTAAAACACGATCATGACGCATTTTCTTCCTATAAATGCCGATGTATTTTCAGCTTTCTTAAAATGCCAATGTTCAAAAAATTGAAAACAAATTATAATATTATTTTGAATGAGAAATTTGAATGAAAAAGTAAATTTGGGGAGATATGTCTGACGTAAACTGTACGACTGTGTATAATGATTTTTCTTTCTACTAACCTAATATGGCATCTGGATATTTTTTTCTTTTAATAAAATAGAATAATGTTCAATTGTCGGAGTGAAGAGTTTTAACACCTCATTTTCTGTTCGCAGGCAAAACTTGTTACAAGTCTATAAATCAGTTCATCAGTTAAAATATACCTGGCAGTTAATTGTCTTGGTTTGTACAAGTTTAATAAGGAAAAATCAATAATAAAAAGGTTCCCAAATTTGCCATTCTACACGTATTTAAGTAGAAGTATATTTATATGTATGATGGTTTGTAACCTAATAACTAGTCCAAGACGTTTGGATATCAACATTAAATATGAATCAGTTGTTATTAACAACTTGTTAATTAGAAACGTTGTACATATTAGTTTTTAAAGAGCCTTAACCTTTGCCAACATTAAATATGGATCGCTCGTTAATTCGAACAGTTTTATTAAAATTTAAAGAGCCTTGTTTTAGTATGCCAACATTAAATATGGATTGGTTGTTAATAATAAAAGTTGTACATATTACATTTTAAAGAGCCTTGGACTTTCCCAACATTAAATATGGATTACTCGTCCGTATTCGGTTGATATGTCTACATTTGTTTATTAAGACTTTTATATCCAATTGTAATATTCAAAACTCAAATACCCACCCAATGGTACCAAATAATTCAAATTTTTTAAATCTCGAACGGATGTTACGCCAAATGAAAATTTTATCTAAGTCACTCATGTGATATGCTTTTTATCCAAAATTCAAACTTAGGATAAAACAATAATGATGGCATTTATGTTATTACAGACTTGTGGTGAAATTCACGTCTATTGTACAATCTCCTGTCATAAATCATAATGCCAATTAAATATAGTTAATTATTGCCATTTACATTTTTAATACAGAATTATTTTCCCCAAATAATTGACTTTAATTTTATACCTTTTTTGACGAAGGTAAGAACTCAACCTGAGGTTATGTGTAACTTCTCAAAATTTAAATCGCCAAATTGTATTTTTCCCATTAATTTTTTAAGTACATAATTTAATTTATGACAGAAGATTGTACTACTTGACTGTGGCGATTCCCGCCGAAAAGGAGTACATAATCTTAACCTAATTATTTATTTATTGAAGGTCCTTAATTTTATTTCTATATTAATTTTATTTAATCTCGCAACTTGCGGACTACCAGCAAATTGCGTCGTCTATTCAATTGACAAGTTAACTTTCCAAGTAATATCATGGAGGTTGTTAGAGATCACTTTAAAAGTAATGTGTCCTGCTCTGTATCCAATAAGCTGTACTTTTTCAGTTTCTCCCAATCCCCTTGGATTGCACATATGTCTGTGTTGAATACATTACACTCGACTCGCGTTATAACATAACGAACACGGAGGGACGACAAGGTTTTGTTCGTTATAATTATTGTTCGCTATAGCTATAACGAACATATTTGAATTTCAACTTTACACATACATAAATACTTCAAAGTTTCAAAATCGCCAGATAAAAAATTCAAGATTTTGAAACTTTGATAAGGGCTATAAACCCCCTTGGCTATCTTTCATTTCCCTATGTTAAATCCCATAAGGATTTTTGAAAAAATATTCTGAAAATCCAAAAGTTTTGCACATGAACGCCGGCCCGCTGCATTCACTGACATGTGCCAATCTTCGTTTTTCACCACTATAGTAGTAGTTTGCACAAAAAGTGGGAAGGGCAGTCTAGACAAACAAGGTTTAATATTTCCTCGTAAGTAAACCCACTCACTCGTCAGTTCTGAAAGTTTGATTAAATTTTAAAGAGCCTCAATCTTTGCAACATTAAATACCACCGGTCACTTCTAAAAGTTTTATTAAATTTCAAAGTGCCTTTGCCAACATTTAAGACTAATCAATCGTCATCAAACTCGAGTGTACGCGACAATTCAGAAACAGTTTCACCGTTTTAATAACACTTGTACATTAAAGGTAACAAAATTCCAAGTAATGATGGAAAAAGCTTCTAAAGTCTACGAGTACTATCTGAATCTATGGAAATGGACCGGACATTCCCTAATTAATCGTCATGTCGCGAAATCCGGTAGTATCACTGCGGTGACTATTATCTCCTCCGGTTATCACTATTGGCACTATTTGATAACATCCATTCTTTGTTTTTACTACTGCGCATTCCAAATTCATCAAAGTTGGCGTGCTGCACACGTATTTCGGGATACTCTCAATTCCCTGGTCTCAATGGCGTGGGTTATGGGCTTCTCAATGGGAACATTCGGAAACGGCCTGAATTCTCTGCTACGGGGAGATTCCACATCGAACACAATTGGAAAACTACTCGAGTTTCAAAATCGGATCTTTGGTAATGAATCAATGCTTTGACTCAACTATATACTATGTGAAATATTGAAATTGACTATTAATTTAAAACTGCGTAATTTAGGAAAATTTCCAACTTTGGGGTCTCTGCACGCAAAAACCTGCCACAAGGTCTTAGCTCTGTACATGTTTATGTGGGTCTCTTCAGTGATGGGTCAAGTGTTTCATTATTTCAGCGAGCCTAATTTCTACACCTACCTCTACTCCTACATCAAGCTGCCTAATCTCGGCTCCACCAAATTATCGGATGACCCGGTCACGATTTGCCTACTTTCAATCCACGAAATCTTTGGAATGTTCATTTGCTATGGTCACATTGTCATCGCTGACATGCTCGTCTTCATGGGTTGTAGTTGTATTGTGCAAACACTAAAATCACTCCAGATCGGTACTGCCAAGGAATCAGATTTTGATGCAAAGGCAAAAATCTACAGACAACTGCAACTGCTTTCACTGAACATGAGCGTAAGTTTCGGAGTGATGACCTTCATTATTATTATTTTTAACATTGTGCAAACGGCATTGACCATGTTTGGAATGGTAAGGCTGTTGAGTCAGCTTCCAATGGAATCCTGCTTATTGTTCTGGGCGAACATTGTCTACTTCATAGCACGCAATCCGCTGGGATGGAAATGCATGGCTGATGTGAAGGAAGTCTCGAAAATGTGTCTACAGGATTGGAAACGGGGAATTACTGAGAAAAGTATTGGGGAAAAAGAAAGGAAATACAATCGAAGAGTGCTCAGGTCGTTTCGCACTCTTGAGTATATTGTGGGATTCCATTTTTTCCCCATGTCCAATGTTTGCTTGTTGAATGTCATCTACTTGACCACTTCGAATGTCATCTTTTTTCTGCAACTCTAAGCTAAATAACCAAGCTTGACTTAAATGTCATTTTACCGCTTGACCATTCATAATTATCATAATTGTGCGCTCTCATATTTTAATTATTCGCTTTATTTATTCAAATCAAAGGTAGTAATAAATACAAAATTGTATAAGATAGCAATAAGACAACGTTTCCAAAGCAAGTTAACTAAACTTTAAAGTATTTTAATCTCACTGACAAAAAATGACCATTCAACAAGCAGCGTAGTATACTCCCTTCAATTGCATTCTTAGACAAGACAATCTGCCACAACTGGAACTTTCGCGAATTGAAACTCACTGCAGTAAGCAGCAGGTAAATTGCCACAAGTGGACGCCTCAATATTTCCCAACATTAAATATGGATCACGGCTAGCTTGCTTCTAAAAGTTTTATTAAGTTTTAAACAGCCTCAATTTATTTTCTGTCTGCTCCTATTAACGTTGCAAATTTAATCACTAGAACCATATATTTATAACTTTCAAAGCTATGGTGATTGATAGATAACAATATATTGCCAACATTAAATATGGGTCACTCGTCACTTCTAAAGGTTTTATTAAATTTTAAAGAGCCTCAATCGTTGCTTTGCCAGCATTAAATATGTATTACTTGTAACTTCGAAGTTTTATTAAAGAGCCATAAAATAAATGAACATAAATAATAAGTGGTGCTCCCAATAACGCTATTTTTTCCATACAAGTAGACACCATAGTCTATTAAATCTTGGCCTTTGTCACTGTGATGACAGAGAATATATTTCAGTAGGGCGACAGATTTTGAATCGGGCATTTTGTAGTCGACTTAATTTAAAACGTATTTATCTTTAAAACTCGACACTTCACTTTTAAGATATATGACTCTTTCGTCTCTCAACCCAAAACTATGATGTCCTCATTGTTCTATGTCAATTTCTGCGGTTTATGCCCGTTGGTATTTACACCCTTTTCCTTAATTACGTATATTAACTTTATGCAAGTCGACGTATACCTTATGGTCATTATGCATTATGTACTTTAACCTGTGACACATGTGAGCCGCGGCAAAGACGTCAGGGTAGTTGCTGTGATCAACGTGCTCGGGCAACTCGGTCGAATTTTTATTCCGGGCGTCAGCATCAACTTCTTGGTAATCAGGTCCATTTTGTCGAGTTGTGCCTGGGTCAAGTTAGTCGCGGTGCGCCAATAGACTCACGAATAGTTCATGTTTTGTTCATAGTCTTTCTTACATTAGCGTAGAATCTTCGGGATTTATGTGTACGCCATGGTTTAGAAAAAAATTAAAATAAAAATCTTTAAAAAAATATCGCAACAATTACATTTGAGTAAGTGATTTGTGATATAAATACATATTTCGTTCCGCGTCTTCTTTGCTGACAAGAGTAAGCCCTTTTTTGTCTTTTGGTTCTGACTTTTTGACATCTTCATTAAACGAATAATTTTTCAATTTCTGTCACCCAACATCTCATTCAATAATAACTTCCATTCAACCATCTCATTATATAATTGCTTCTCTACAACTTTCAGTCTTTCACACAAGACTTCTAACATTATTTCAAGTTTGTGTGCTTTTAACTTTTTGATATTACAGATTAAAATATTTACATTGCGTCTTATCTCAACATTGTTGATCACCTTTCAACATTTCAGAGACAAAGCACACATTAGAAAACTAAAATAAAAAAATCCCAATGTACATTTGTCAAATCATCAATAGTTACTATTTAGTAAAAGTTTCGACAAGGTTATTAATTGGGTTCTAGTGAATAGATTGTAATGTTATATAATGTTGAATTAATCTTGAGGGAGCTACTGCGGTGGTTACAGTTTTAGAATGTGATTTTTAAACTCAATTGATATTATGAACCATTTTATAACAACCATACCAGTCATATGAGGAACCTACTCTTACTACACGTCATTATCAATGCTATAAAACTTCAGATCGTTAAGTTTAAGCAAGATCATCACAATGGCTTTTTCAGCAGTAAAACATTTTCTACTCAAGTTTATGCTAAGTAAGTAAAGCACAACTCTGTCTGAAACTCGCTTACGTAGCTAACAAAACTTCTCACACATCATCATCGTTCTGCATCATCGCATTGAATCTCAATTCGCAATTTTTGCAACTCTACTCTATCTGTATAATGTATTCTCCATTATTTCATCCAATGAAGATAGCCATTCAGCAGAATTTTACAGCACACTGAATTGCGTGCAACCCCCTATAAAATACTCACTGACGTTGGCAATATTTATGTGTGCGGCCCGCTTCTAAACGAACAAATAAAAGCTCGCCTGCTGCTGTAGCACGCGCACTCCAGAGTAGCTCTCATTCACAATTCTGAGGCTGGGATAGAATAAAAGCTGCAAATGAACGGAAGGATGGACAACATATTTTATGTTGTGGGTAAAAAAATATGAAGAATAATATATGCCTCGTTGTATGTGTTAAAATAGAAATAACACTATAAATTGTGATGGAATGGAGGTGTAGCGTGGATCACGAAAAGTGATTATGATTTATGGGTCTGCTGTAATTGCAGTGTTCCTTATTTGGACAAAGATCCCTGCCTTTTCTCCAGATAAGGAAAGACATGATGAATTAATGATGGGGATAGTGATAAATATATTAAATGCGCAATATTTTCTCTCCGAGATTCAGAGCACTGCAATGCTAATTCATAATTGTTTTATTACTCTGTGTTTAACTGCATATTACCATTATGATTACGATAATGATTACATCATCAGAGTTTCATTTTCTTTCTAAAAACTAATCTCGGGCGTGGATTGTTTCCTTCCATAACTAATTTTTTGTTATAGCGTAACATCCGCTCCTTTTTCTGGTGAATCCGTGTAAGTATAATTTTCGTATGATTTCAACTTAATTTCGCTCTCGGGTCTGTCAGAAGGCGGATTTTGTCAAAATTATGCATGAAATGGTTTGAAAAATTTAGGCAATTTCGCCAATGGGCTGGAATGAGCTGGGAAAATTTAGAGATGACGGTAAACATGATAATTTTGCAAAACTCCATGAAACTCCGTGACCAAAGTTTAACCTTCGTCAGTTTCAATATTCCTTTCGCCGTGGAAGTCACACACA
>VYYJ01005265.1:0-11462 GCA_021029165.1 Cyphoderus albinus
AGTACTAGAGGTTTGTTTTGCAAAATATTATGCATACCCAGCTCGATAGGTGACAACAGTAACAATCAGGAGTTCATTCCATTTGCGTCCCAGAGTGTTCCGAGTGAACATTTCGAAAGACCCGATATACCCACGATTGACCGTGGGTTCCAAGTAGACCCAGTTGGAGTCATCGAATGAGGCTAAGTACGCCAATTCATCATATTTGAAATCAGCCCCCATACAGATATGCGAGATGTCTCTCCCCTCGCGCAATAAAGCTGTCGGAAAATGTCGACTTATTCCTCCAACTTCTTTAGTTGAAGATCGATAAGTGATGGGGTGAACCGTTACTACTGTATTTCCATCCTCCTTTAGAATAACAAAGTAATCTTTGCTTTCCATGCGTTCTGACCCACGGATCCCCAGCTGCTTGGCTCGATTCATTAATTCGTCCCCTTTGGATGGCAGCACCGCCAAATTCAGTTCATAAGTTGCTTCAAAATTATAGATCAGTTACTACTTACTTTGAAACTAACTAATCATGATGCAGTATTGTATATTAAATGAATAGTGACTTAATGTGTTCGAGATTTACTTACCTGCTGCTGGATGCAAGCCAATCTTTGCCCCATGCTGCTCTTTCACGTGATTTATGTAGCCTCCTGCAATTTTTATGGGAGCATTGCAAAAATTACACACGTAATGAAAATCATCGTGAAACTTTCGATGAATGACCTCATCAACAAAGGTCGCGTCACAATCACTACAATGGTATAATTTTACATCATGTCGCTTTGCGACATGTTTCAACACTTCTGCCCTTGAAGGGTATTTCACGGGTTTACCCCCTGGCTTTGTAGGGCACAACGGACATTTTAAAGGGTTCATTTTTAAATCAAATTCAATCGAGAGTCTAAGTCTGAAATCAAGTTTGGATCAGTTTCTGGGAATTGTCTGCTTTGGTATGTACCAAAACAAATGTACATCAACAAATCATCACAACAATACAATACCTAGAAAAACATGCCAAGAATCGCGTGATAGCGTTTAACTTATGCATTACTTGAGCTCGCCGGCAATGTGTCAAAATTACTTTTTTTCTAACCTTAGCAGGTTCAGGAACCTGCTAAGGAACTGGTGACACAAGTAAGAAAACCTTCCTTTTCACCTTTAAAATGTTGGGGACAAATTATTTTCATTAAAAAGTTTATTACAACAAGAAACAGTTCCTCGTTTTTCTCCTTGCTGTGATATCAATATAAGGCGTATTAATCACTTACGTTAACACCAAATTGACATGTGCTTGAGTCCTGACTTCATTTTGCGTCTCTCTCGACTTTTAAGAGCAGCTTTTACGAGAGAAACGTGCGTAGGTGGCCTGACTGAACTTTTGTCTCACTTCCTCCGTGATTCAATAATTAGACGTAATTGTTTTCTAGAAATTAAGGCGTACTATTTCTAGACAAAGCTTACTTATAAATTACTCAAATTATTAGCTTCATGTCATCAGGAAATTATAAAATGCGACAAAGTTGTCCTTGGCCTTGCAATTAATAAGCAAGCGCAGAGTCTTTCTTTTAATAATAATCTTTTCAAGCGACATAATATCTCTGTGATTACGTAACTGTAAGCAAAAGAAAAGGACTTAGAAAGGAGCATTTTGAGCACGTACAGTATTTTTACACAAAGTGCAACCTACTGCAATGCGTATGCATCATTGCTTCGTATAGTAATAAATGGAACATGAAAATTACTTTTATGACAATTTGTGCTTATAAATTACTTTTAAAATGACTTGACAATAAAGCATGATGTCAGCAACACAAACTAAAACGAGCGTTAGCAAGTATGCTAAATATTAATTGAACAGTGTCAAGGTCTATATGTAGCACGTACAAGTGTCATTGTAATGGAACACGAATATTCGAACAGGAATTGTTACAAACTCGCGACATGTGACATAATCCATTTTCTTGTGTTATTCCCAGTTGATGAGCGCTGATCCAGACAAAAGACCAACTGCCACCGAGGCACTTGCCAATCCATGGGTTCAAGGCAACATTGCCAGCGATACTCATTTGCAGAGCACTCAAGATCGTATTCGAGAATTTAATGCGAAGAGGAAGTTCAAGGTAAATAACTTAACTTTCGCTGGCGTCTGCCACTTTTATCTGAACCAATTTATTTGTAATTACTTGTATTATTATGAATGAATCTTTTTAAAATCAATTTAGGCTGCCGGTAAGGCTGTTATAATGGTAAACAAAGTTCTGGGCCAGCAGTCATCCCAATCGCTGTCGTCGTCCCACTCTGTAAGCCCGGAGAAATAAATCCTTTTTAAGTCGACTGTGAATGAAGTATGATTGATCTATCGTAATTGTTAGGTTAATGAATATTGATGATAACTCGTTTATTCAAAATTATCATTATTATCATTGTATGTACATAAATGTAAGAATCTCGTCTGGTGTCGCTTCGGGACTCCTATATCTTTATTCCTTCAAAATATCACTACGTAAAAGTAGAAAAGAGATTCGCTCCAAACTTGTATACTGCTTTATATGTTTTAACTAGTTTAAATGAAATCTTCCTGATTTGTATATAAAAAGTATGACATGAAAATGTGAAAGTGTCAAAAATCGAGTTTACTGTGTACTAGCACAAGCGTCTTTACTGAACTACTTTATGTGCGATAATTTTTAATTACAATTATTAATAGGAAATGCCTATAAGTCACTCCATTCTACTTATAAAATACCTACTTATTGAAATTGCTAAAGTGTGATTTTATTAAAAATTTAAATATATTTAAGCTACTTTACGAAATGGCTATGGATAAGGTGTTCCATTTTTCTGCAATATAATATATTAAAAAAATAAAAATTATTCAGTAAAATACGAAATGAATACGGTTCTTTAGTGGTTGGTTACATCATACAACATTATCATATTCCAGAGATTATGAAGAAACATTAAACAATGCCATGCTTGGAACATTCACACTCTAAAATACTTACGAGTTAAAAGTTAAAAGGGCTAAAATAAGGGCATACGGAAATATGTGTATTAATCATGCTAAACGTTAGGCAATATGGGCGAATGATCACAATACATAATAAAGTGACTCATTTCATCGAGTGCCATTGACCACATTGACTCATGCATTCTTTGTCAAACCATGTATGAACACACTCAATCCATTCATATAAACGTAAACCACGCTATAAACTCTACACCTACACCAATAATTGTGAAAACATGAAACTTACTGCAGTGGCATATGGCATATTTATTACGTGAATGATGCATTCGGGCATGAAACGAAACTGACGATTTGATGTGGCACAGTCAAAATATTTACGTAATTTCTAAAACATTTCTTAAGTTTAATGATAATCCAACCCATCAACGTTCAATGTCCCACAAGAATGTCCCTGGAAGAATGTCGTAAAAATTACATTGCATCATTTTCTAGTAGTTTTCAACTTGATTTTCAACAACATTTTTTCTGGCTTTAGCAGTTTCCTGTCTGACTCGTACATACAAATAATCAATCACTCACATATTGTTTGCTGGCAAATTGCAACTTAAACATTTAAACCGAATTTACTTTGTAATATTGTAAACCAAAATCTTCACTCGTGTCTATTTTATTTGTTCATCGTAAAACGAATAAATCATTTTAAGTTTTTTAAAGAATTTTTTAACAATTATAAAATAGCGTTATAAAGGCTGATTTTGCTATAATTGTTCTAGGGTTCATCGGTTCAATTTGCATAAAGCAACAGAAAAATGCTCCGTTTAAAAGACCAAACTCTGACGTTGTATTTGGTGATTTTGACACAAACACTCGGGATTTCTCATACCTCTTCAATTGAAAACGGGGTTAATGAGACGAACAATTACGATGATGATTCTGAGGATCCAGGAGATCCTTGGGAAACTCCTTTGCAAGAACTGCAATATATCACTAGTTCATGTGCAAAACTAGACCCGGGATATTTGCAAACTGCATTAAAGGCACAGGTAAAACGTCATATTTATTTCAATGTGCATTTCAAACATAATCCATTTGTGAACTTAATCAAGGAACTGTTTTACAATATAACCTTTTATTTTTAATGAACTTTTTAGGAGAGCTGGCAAAATTGTACGGATTCACTGATTCCTAAATATCTTATCCGATCACGAGACGCAGTGGGCGAAAATGCCGAGCTTAACTCTTCCGTAATTCATGAACTTGATAAGCAAATTCATCTGGCCGTCTGTCGAGACACAACCGCCTACAAAGCCTGTTGGACCGATGTTTTAGAGGCTTTAAATAAATGCGAACCAGGCAGCGGCAATGTGTCAGGAAAATTATACTTTGCCCTTTACGATGAGATTTGCAAGGATGGAGGCTCTATAACAGTCCGTAAGTTCACCGAAAGCCATTAAAATGGTTTCGAGAATAGCCACTATTAAAAATTACTGACAAATGTGACTCATTTCATTCTCAGAAAAGCGCCGGAAAGCAGCCGAAGAAGGAAAACTTTGCGAAAGAGATTATTTCACGAGAGAATGTCGTATTAATGCACAAAAATTCCGAAGATCTAAAGATTTATGTCTGTAAGGGATGAAAAACTTTTTACATCAATATGCAAACATCAACATTCTAATGCAATTTCTGCTTATTGATATTTTAAGGAGATTTCTGTCAAATACCGCATGTGACATTAGTTCAGTCGATCGGAATTGTGCCAATAAAGCCGACAAAGAAATTCACAACGAAATCTTTGAAAATGTGGAAAAAGTTTTCAAGTGTTCGTCTCAACCATCTTCAAATGCGGACCGAAATAAGACCGAGGCGAGTTCTTCGTGTGTGAATCAAATTCCAAGTTTGACTACTATGCTTGGAATACTCGTCTTCAGTAGAAGCTATTTCCCATTTCATTAGATTATCATATATAAAGTACCATCCACAGATTGTTAGCACAGCTAAGAAAAAGTTTCTATTATTTGTTTATTTAATTTTTTATGTCTTCCATTTTAAGTCAATTGTAAGCATAACAATTGTATTACAATTTTATAAAAATTACGAAGGCTATTTTATTCCAAAATCCAATAACTCAGATTCAGCTACGACTTTTTGTCTGCGTTTAAAGAAAGTTTGGTTAATTTTATCGCAATCATTCTACAAATCAAATTTGGAATCTCCGGCGAACAGATTTCTAATCTACAAATGAAACCTAAATAAAATGCCAACTCATTTTGTTATGTCACACCATACCAGAGAATCTAATAAATGTAAGAATAATTAGTAAATACTCATTTGCTCAAAACTTCGCACACCACACTAAAGCAAATTTGCATCCGCAATCAAAAAGTAACTCGTGGTCCGTGGATAATTTGCAACTTGTAAACGATTGCGTTATTGTGTGTGTGAGGCTGCTGTGACAGTGCATTTTTAATCAACGCTTGTCTTTCAATTTCTACTCATCCGTGCAAACGGCTTGCATCGTATAATCATACAACATCAGTCATCATAACATCTAACCAATAATCATACAACAGCATCGTGGCCACCATCCAGATATTATGACCTTGGCTCGTTTCAAGATGGGCGTGGTTGTAGCTAATAAATGAAATGGGTTTGACAATGTCATGTAGCATTCACTGTAAATCCTAACCTTTGGTGTCTGAATTGTTGTACAAACTCTGCATTTACATTTCATGTTTCAATCAAACACGATGGATCTGATCACCCGGAGTTATCCAAAGCGTACTAAATAGCTAGATAAACGCATATATTATAGTAGTTAAGTAAAGCATTGCCTTCTTAACCCCACAAGTTTATTTACTTTGTTATGCAATTTTTATCTTCTTCTAAGGTTAATCAATTGAGTCAACAATTTCTACATACATAAAAACTTGACTCTGGAGTCTGGAGTCATTACCATGTACGTATAGATTCCGCATTCCTCTTCTTTGCTGCTTTTATCTGAATAATCCAATTTTTACGAAGTGCTAGCTAATGTAATGAAATATGGAACATCATAAGACAAAGAAATTTGCCTTCATGAATCTTCGCTGACGCTATCAGTCTGTCATCTTATCGCTTTTGTTATATGTACAATGTACATATGTATAAATAAAATCGCTAGACCTGAAGAAGCGATACAATCAATTGTGGAAAATGATTACTGCGGTTTAATACGTCATGACGCGTCAATTACACGTGATTGAACGATAAATTATGCCTTACCTGTAAAAGTTTAAATGTAAATAAAAAATGCGACACATTTTTAGTAAAAAGTGCCTGTTGAATTTGGTGTGGGCACTAGGCACCTTCCTTGATGAAGGTGTAAATATTCCTTTCTGATTAAAATTATGGCATGTGAATGTCTTCATGCATGTCTTCTCTCCTTAAGCAGATGAAATGCAGCCCGCCGAATTTTTTGTCTTACTAACCCATAGCAATGTCTGAGTTACTGAAAAATCCCACGTACCGAATAAGGATATAATGTTACGTACGGCAGGGTGGAGTTAATAATATTACACGGTGAAATTGTCTTTAGTGCAATCTATACAATCCATATCCATCTAATCTTCTATTCTTGATTAGTATAAATACAATGATTTGCTTTTCTTGATTCATAGTCCAACTCCTGTGGTCTTTTAACAACAATCAAAATGTTCAAGTTTGTAAGTTGTCATAAAGCATGAATTTTTAAGCATTTAATCTGAAGTGAACAAAATTTGAAATTGTAATTCTCTTGGGGTTTAAAGGTCGTTCTCGCTGCTTGCGTCTTTGGCGCAAATGCTGGTCTCATCGCAGCTCCAGTCTCTTACGCTGCCGGCCCAGTCGCTTACGCTGCTGGTCCAGTCGCTTACGCTTCTGGTCCAGTCGCTTACGCTTCTGGTCCAGTCGCTTACGCTGCCAGCCCAGTGTCTTACGCTGCCAGCCCAGTGTCTTACGCTGCTGGCCCAGTTTTGAGTGCCACTCTTCTCGGTAAAACCACTGTCAATGCACCGGAAACTACTATTGTGAAGCAGCCAGTCATTGTTGATCAACCTGAGATTCGCTACAGATCTGTCCCAACTGTTATCCAAACAGCTCCTGTTGTTCA
Source organism: Cyphoderus albinus (assembly GCA_021029165.1). Lineage (NCBI taxonomy): Eukaryota > Metazoa > Arthropoda > Collembola > Entomobryomorpha > Paronellidae > Cyphoderus > Cyphoderus albinus. The sequence continues at coordinate 7,092 of VYYJ01005265.1, forward strand.
AACGGTTAGGAAACTTTTGCTCCACTCAGCCAAGTCCCATCAATACCGATCACTGGTCTTAACTAAACTAACTGGTCTAAACTTTGAAATATTTTAGATCGCTGCTGCTCCAGCTATTGCTTCCGTCAGAACTGTTGCTGCTCCAGTCGCTCTCCAAGCTCCATCCGTAATTTCGGCTCCAATTGTCCAAGGAAATACTATCCAGACCATTTCGACCCCATTCGCTACTCACAGCCAACTCATCGCTGGCATCCAATCCAACACTATCCTTGCTTCACCCACCTCTACCCTCTTGGCCCTTAAGAAATAAATTGTTCTTGAGTCGATTTTTATAATTTTTATACAAAAATAGCTTATTTTAAAATGAATCTGCTCAATTAAAAATTAAATTTTATTTCCTGTAAACCGCCGTTTTAAGTAATGGAAATAATTGATCACTTTATTTTCGCATATTCGTATAACGTTCTCACAACAAAATTACAATTAATTGTAAAATTGGAAGGGTTTCGTAATTGTATTCTTAAAGCAATAACGTCACATATTTTATGCTATACAGTAAATTACTCTGCAAACAATGTTTTTTATCATGATTTTTAAAAACTTGTAGGTGGAAACATGAGAAACTGGTTTTTAATTTACAGAATATTTCGTATGCTATAATTTTTAATTGTAAAGCTTGCTGTTTTTGGTTCCATTCATTTGAACTCCTTTAAAATAGCACAAGTTAACTGCACCCGACGGAGCGTACTGTAGCTTCATAATTTTGTTTCAGACAAAGTTTATTACTATATTTAATTAACATACAAACAAGTACTGTAGCATTAATTCTTAAACTGACTTCATACAAATAATCTGTAAGTTGGTTAACAAGATGACGAAATGTACTCTAATTTGTGAAAAATACTGGACTCAATATAACGATAATGGCAATCGGTCAAAAATCTAAGAGTAATAATTTGTGACATTTCAAGATCATATTTTCTATATAACTAATGAACAAAAACACAAGGAACTCATTCTTGACTACGAAAACTCTGTCAAATTAACATTACTGCGTTTTTAACAATAATTTTCAACTTTATGAGTAAACTACGATTTTAGTGAGCAGTGTACATAATGCTTAAACTAGTTACAAATTTCTATTTAAAATCCACACGAATTACTTTTCTAATGTATAAATGATAATTTCGAAAATCGTAATGTGTCAACTAAATTAAAACCAACGTCATATTAAAACGTTTTATCTGTATGATAACATAATTAAGTGCGAGTAAGTCTGTATAATTGTAGATTATATTTTGTATGATTGGGAAGAGGGACTCAAGTGGATAGTAAGGCAGTCTGTATCCGAGACGAGTACATAAAGTTTAAAAAAAGTTGAACGATTCACCACTAGAATTCGTACTACTATGAATTACTTTCCCAGGTAAAATTAATATCATTACACAGGTAAATTTTGTAATTAGACGAAAATAAAAATCTTTGTTTTAAATGAAACGTTTATATTTACAAATACCTATATCATATTAGGTAAGGAAAAATGAAGATTGCTCCTTAAATAACCAACAATTTTATAATATCAAATTATTTTATACGCCCTTAAGCCGCCCATCAATTAGCGCATCAATGCATTTGTAGTCAATGTCAAGTGACTTTGATTTAAAGTACATACAAAAATATTGAGAAGAGTTTGTCAACGATTGTGTTGTTCTAACATTAAGTCATAGCTGCGTGGTCTCAGCTTATTTGGCACGAGCTAAAGTTAACTTAAAAAGCAAGAGCGCCAAGTACACTAAGCAGCACAACTGACTCGAGCTGAGTAATCCCAGCTCGATTGCCATCGGAAATACCTGCTGCTGAACGGGTATTAAACTCGGTGATTTTACATTCTAAAGCTTTCCCCACTTGTTTCAGCATGGAGGTCATCAGATTCTCTGGAGTCGGGTCTTTGCATTTACGAAGCCCCTCACTCACGCACTCATGAAGCTGTTCCATATTGGTACATATTTCGTCCGTCTTAGGAATTGGGAGCTCTTTGTTTGCAAGATCATTGAAATCCAGACTGCTCAAAGATTCCTCGTTAAGCTCCATCCCCACCATATCCTGTTTTGCCTCAATACATTTCTTCACGTCGTCTCCATAAGTGTGCAAACAGTCAAGTCCTCCTTCAGCAAAGAAGATGGCAATTTTTTCGCCGTTGTTATCGTCTCCGCAATAAAATTTTACGAATTCATCCACAAATTTTGAAACTTTGTCGCCCTTTTGCCAACAATCTTCAATCACAACGAAGAAGTCGTTCATGCATGCTTTAACCTGGAATTCAAATGTTTCTTGATAAATTCACGACTAAAACCACAATTCACGATTTTCTATCAGTGGTAAAATTCATTACCTTGGGCCACTTGACGCACATGTCCTGGAACACAGTGTCCATTTTCCCCTCCGGAACCGCAGCACGCATGTCAGATGCCACTTTGGTGACGTTAAAGTATTGTTCAACGCAGCGACTAGCATTAGTCTGTGAAAGTAAAATGTTTCATTTAATCTTTCTTTTCATGATTAAAATCACTTTTTTTGCGTTTTGTTTTTCATATCAATTGACTCATACCAAATACGACTGATCCAGCGTTCGGTTTTTCTTGCTCTGGCAATGATTTTCGACTTGCTTCAGAACAGCATCAATGAGCTCCGGGGGCGTCTTTAGCGTACTCATCATGTTTTCCATTCTATGAAAATAAAAAAATATATCAAATAATTGTCATTCACATTCTTAATACTGATTGTGATCTTTCTTATTTTCAAAATTCTTACTTGTTGATTTCATTGATAACATTTTGATTGTCCGTTGCAGCATTTACATGGAGCAAGTAGGTTACTGCTAAAATGGTTATCACCTTCCGGAAGTGGGAACCGTGTTGACTCATGTTTCTAAAAAATTAAATGAAAGAGACATTGTTCAGAAGTACGTTTTGCTAAATAAATTCAACCTCCGCTGTTGCAGTATTTACCTTAATTCTTACTGATACTTTGAACTCTGAATGAACAGTGGTCTATGCACACACCTATACTTAATTATATAAATTACTCATAGAGCTCAGGTAATTATTATTAGCTGACTGTAATTTTTAAACTTTAAAAATAAAAACTTTTTTGGATGCTTTGAAGAAACGATTCGGAAGAAGAATATTATATAGAAGATTACAGACAATACGAAGTTTCATTCTTCTCGTCTAGGTAGCTAATGCAGGTTTAAATTATAACTAAGTGGAACTGAAGCTACAACTACATAAATATTTCAAGAGGTAAAATACTTTCCGTCTCAAAATTTTGCGATCGATTCTCAATAAGACAATGTCAGTTGACCATGACTGTTCCTATCAATATAACGAAGAGAATAAGAAAACGACCTTTCAGAGGAACAGCTCTACTAAAACTTATTTATTCACCAATTTGTGGCTTATTTACTTAATACCATTCCTTTATATGCTTGTAATCTTTGCTACGACTACGTATTGATATCCGATTTTAACGTTACATGCCACGTTTTACGTCATCCCTATAATTCCCTACTTGTGCTTTGTCCAGAAGAAATATGCCGTTATGTTATGTCGTGTCAGGACTTAGGAGTAGAAAGTGTTCTTTGTCACAGGAATGGCCGTCCACCTAACTAAACTCAGTCCGAAAAGGAAATGTGTTCAATGACACGGAAAGTCGCTAATCCTGTTGTACCTTGTATAGCATTTACTAATACTCCCATTATTGCTTTTACAAACTATATGCAAAAAAATCGATAATTTGCGTCACTCGTAAATACAACTAGTAGCAAAGATATTACTTTAAACGGTCTATTCTTCAGTGAATGGCTATGCTATGAGATGTTTACTGAACTATTTTGGTCCGCTAACACGAAACAAAGTACAATTTGGTTATGTAAGTCACGTCAATATTGTTGGAGTTGAACTATGTTCAAGATCTATAATCTATGTACCAGTCTCACTGTTTATCAACGTGTGAATCACATGAAAAGCCAGAAATTAAAAGCTAGTTTCCCTAAAAATTATTTGCTCAGTTGCAATTTTATCGTGCTAAATTATTAACCCTTCATAAATGTGCATGAGAAAGAATCACTCATTTTTGGTAACAGGAACAAAACTTCAATTTGTCAAGGTTTAAAGTGCTTTATACAAAATGAGTAGTGTATACTTAAAACGTTACTTTTTCTACATGCGATAATAAAATGTTTACATAGAGGATGTATGTAAAATGGTATATTACGTTTATAGCCCCGCAACTCCAATTTTTACGAAATTTGGCAGGTGGGTAGAACTCGACGAGACGAGTCGAATGACACCAATCTCATGTGGGGCAAAG
>VYYJ01005266.1:0-11462 GCA_021029165.1 Cyphoderus albinus
GTCGAGGTTTTTTCCAACATGGTAATATTCCTCGGCTTTCTTTTCATCATGTAAAAAGTGGTTTTTTCCATGGAAAAACCATGTAACATGTTTTTACATAATCGCACCCTGATTACAACATGTTTAATTCTACCTAAAGCTTTTTTATTATGTACATGTTATATCAGTGTATAATGTTAAACGGATTTGACATTGGATCTGACAATTTGGACCAAAGACATTTTTGTCCAAGTTCAAACTATCAAGCAATGTGACTCCTGAATGCATCCATTTGGTGACAAAGTGAATGGATATTGCTACATAAACAGCGTAGAAGACAGTGTTTATATAACCCACCTTTTGTTTTAATAGTACTTTAATCGCGTTATATCTCATCTTGATAAGTTCATCACTACCGCATTCACCCGCAATTAAAGTTACCATCAATTATCAAATATTTAAATGCACGAACTGATTCTATTCACTATCTCCTATTAAAACATCCGGAAAAAATGTTTTTAGATTTAACATACAACACACTTCGAATGTAACATTTAAACCATGTTTGATAATGGACAATTAGCTCTCGGAGCAACATACGCTGGTAAACATGAGGATGGCTTTCGCCAATCTCGATTAAAATGTGTATAACCTGTGACCACTACATTTGATCAGAGGCCATCGATTTTGTTTATTTTAGTAAAAACAAGTGGCTAAGCGTAAGTTTTATTTTATAAAAATACGATTCATTTCATTTGCTCGTTCTCTGTTTCCGCAGGGTTTACCGTAAAAAACGATAGCCTAGTTTAGTGGCGGAAAACGGAAAACAAACCGCACAGTACAAGGATAATATATCATACATTGATAATTTGAACTCCTTGTTTTGTGCCGGTTTATTGAGTAATAAATGTAGTGAACAAAATATATGTTTAAAGTAGCACGCAGATACTGGCCCTGAGTTTCGGTAAAGGCATGTTATAATGTACAGCAATTCACACATAGTCATACAGCTCGGGAAATAATTGTACTTATTATGTTAAGCCAAACTGTGTAAAGGACGAGGGCTGTATTTAAAAAAAATAATTTGCCAATCTGTGAAAACGGCAAATTTAACAGATACCCATCTTACAAAATGTTTAGCTTCAGATTTGAAACGATTTGACAACGAGTTGCTATACAATTATTATTAATCTTCACGACTTTCTGGATTTGAGTGTATCAAAAATAATTATGCGTTACAATTTTGAACTTGGTTAATGGTTACCATCTTTTAGTGAATGTCGACATAAATCAAGATAATTATTGTTCCGTAATTTTCATCGACTTTGGCATCAGTAATGAATACGAAAATTACTATTTTACTATTTACACGACAGTTACTATTTTGAGCTGTTTGAAAGTAATAATTCTATGTAAACTTCTAATTACCCAAAGTTGCTTGGAACATTTCTTAACTACGTGGTTAATGTGCTCCTCCCACAAGTATCTATTATTTTTTTTAAACCGAGACTTTTTATAGAATCCGAAATGGGAAGTAAATAGTTGTTAATTTGAACCTTTACTTTCTTCGCTATGATTTTGTCCCCTTTGTTATGATGGACAAGTAATTCAGTTTTAGTTTTACGTATTTCATTAAATTTCTAAATACATTTTCTACAAGTGTGCATATTCTGTGATGAATTAGAAATGATTCAATAATTGTATGGAAAGCATATTGAGACTGTATGTAGTAAATATGGAAAATACGTGTAGTAAAGCTTTTGGGGATTGTACATTTAATGCAAATATTGTATAATATGTACTTTTATGGATTTTTTACTCCTGAAATTACATACTGCTAGAATTAGCTTACGCTAAGTTTCCACAGCTAGGATTTACACTTTAATTACATACTATTTTAATTTTACTCTTTTTTACTATTACTGTTTACTATTTTACTATTTTAATTACATACCAATGAATGTCTCTTGATTAGCAATAACATTGCAAATTGCAATAGCATCCTTGCGACTGGGCCAGGCCCTGATGGTGGCACAGAAGGAAAAGACTGCAGGATGGTCATTTACGTAAATAAAGTATGGGTAATTAAATCTCACGATCAGCCACAATGTATCTGGTGTCGCAATCAAAGGGGGTTGGAGTGGGGGACCAAAGTAAAAGACTTCATGATTTTTCCTCCTTTCAAACTACGTTTCAAGCTCGTTTAACATTATAAATTTACAGGATACATGCAAATAAATACAAACATTACAATCTAGTTGCGCAACGCATCTTATTGATAGATTCAATATAGTACTATGATTTTTTTGTCTGTAATATTAGCAAGCTTACAAACATAAATTATCTACGTGTTAGAAGGCGAATGGTATTGACATTACTTTTTTGTTTGACGATGTCCTCAAGGGAATTTGCCAAAATTGTATCGGCGTTTGGTGTGCGCGCAATTCAACTGGTAGATAGAATTAAACATTATGATGGCTTTTGCCAATCTAAATTAAAATATGTGGAACCTGTGACCACTACATTTGATTATATGCTATATGTTAATTGCATTCACCATTTGCTCTGTTTCCGCATGGCTTACCATTAAAAACACTAAAGTATTGAAGACATTTTGTCGTAGTGCATTTTGTAAAGTACGAGTTTACTCGTGTACTACAGAATTGGCAAATCTGACATGTGATTGGTACAAGGTACTTTCATTCGGTGACAGTTCCAAATAATTAAAGAAATTAATAGAATTCCTTACCACGGTTTTAATACATACAACCGTTGGTCGTATAGCACAGTACGGCTACAACACATGATTTGAATTTGAAACAAATCTTCTTCTTTATTAAACCATTACAAGATGGAAGCGCGTACTTGAAAGTTTGCATTTCATCATTATATCATCCGTTGTTATTGTCGACCGTGATGAGTGATGATAGAGAAAGATTGTTTCCAAGAATTGTCAGGTACATAAGGTCATGCGTTACCTCTTACCTGCTATTATACGTGTAATTAGTTGCTAATTTATATATCCTACATTGATATATAACTCGTTTTGTAATTTCTTAAAACCAAGAAGAAAATCTGATATTTTCACTATAGATAATATTAAAATTGATTCTAAGTTAAAATTTTGTCACGGTTTAATTGTACGTGATTTTAAACCGAATTATTTTATTATTATAAATTTACATAATACCATTTTATGAGTTTGCGTACTGCTTGTTTTGACATTTTATATTGAGAAAATATCGAAGTCATCATATTGTGTTGAAACCGGTCATAGCTGTCTTCATTTTCAAATAAGCAATTTTCTTTTAAATTAAATGGTGCACCATTAAAGTTTTTATTTTATCCAAATTTTACCTAAATCTATTAAACAATTTTTGCCTTCTTAACGGAACAGTAGCAGTGCAGACAGTTTCAAAAAGTATAGTAATCAACTACCCGACGAAATGTCGGGTAAACTTGATAGGATTTTACGTATCAAATATTTATTAAACTGCACATCGGGCGACTGCGTCATTTTAATAAATATCATACAAAACAAGCTAATATTAATTTTAATACAAAAATGGTTTCGAATTTTGATCTTATTAAGAATGCCCGAAGACCAACGATTACCAATGTCGTCATAAATCAACGTATTTGCAATTTATCATGGACGTATAGACACCCGCAATATGAAAACATATCCTACAGCGATACATTTATGTTTATATTTATCCTAAGCTCAAATCAACTCGTTTTGCCGTAGTTTCAGTAGCACATTGAATAAATAAAAGACAGCACTGACGTTTGATATATAGATATGTGGTTCAGAAAAGGCTTCTTAAACGCGCGGCAACTATTAATATTTAATTCGTTAGGTGGTGGTGCAGTTCGTGCTACATGATTTGTTGTCATATATCCTACTTTGATATATAACTATTATTTAAATTGTCAAACTCGAGAAAAAAGATTCATTGTGTTTGTTAAATTTTACTAAGTTTAAACTACAAGTATATATTTCAATTTCGTAATTCTTTGTTTTTTGTTTTCGCAGGGCATGCCATAATAAATACTGACGTATTGAAGCGAATTTGTTATAGTACAAACCAGACTTGTAAAGTGCAAGTTTACGTGTACCACAGCTTTGCAATTCACACGAAAAAAATAATTTGGTGAGTTTCAAATAGTTCTCGCCCGCAACATGGTCAAATAACACCGAAATGGGCAAAACGGACTTTTCTGTTGCTCCTGTTCTAAAAAATCCCTTCATGAAATTATGAATCATGAAAAACGTTGACACGCTTGCATGGCAACAATGAACATCGAATCAAATGACACTCTGTATTGGCTGGGAAATAATAAATCGTGAGATTTTATTTAATGTTCATTTTCATTCTCTAGTGTTCGTTAAATAAATATTTCTGTTATTAGTAGTCTGTGATCAGTACATTTTCACACAACTGATAAAATCGCTATAACGAAAGAAAAAAAAGAGTGAAATACGTAGATGGACAAAATTTAATGGATAATACATAAAAAAAAGGGATCCATTTAACTGCCCAGATGAAAAATGGAAAAACACATAAATGATGTAACTAGAAAAGTCCATTATTAGACTTTCGCTACTAAAATTCGAAACATACATACCAATTTAATTGAAAGCCACATAATTTTTATTTGAACTTCCGATCATTCTGTAAACGAGTAGTAACTCTTAACCATTATCTTACAAAATATTATTTATTAAATACAGAGGGTGGTAGCACTTTATTGTTACATGGAAAGATGTATTTAAAAAGACAGAACACGGGTACGTATATGAAAAATGTATACATAGCTAGAATTGCCGTTTCATAAGCTTTCGAAAACAGGTTTTTCATACATAAATATATTACTTCAGTTACACAAACACGGGACTCATCAAGTTAGGTGAATCAAAAAGAAAGTTTCCAAACCGATTTACTAAGTCAGCCGTGCAGAATTTTTGTTTGGCTAAAGAAACAGGATTGGAAACATGGTACAGATACAGAATTAAATTCTTTTTCTGGTGATGTATTCGCTTTTTGGAAATGTCTTATTGGATTCATGTTATTAAAAGTGAAAACTTTGGAAGCTTTTTTTGGGTACATCCACCTTGATGACACCCGTGTTAGCGTATCTGAAGGCGTATATTACCAAACAAGCATGTTTTCGAAAGCTAATCAAACCGCGATTCCAGCCATATATACACTATTTATATACGTTCACACATACTCTTTTAAAAACATTTCTTTCTATGTAACAATAAAGTGCTGCTACTCTTAGTAATCAAAGCTTTTTTAGCTTTGTTGGGCCTTCCTCTTTTTCTTTCCTCGCCAATAAGAATGTTTTTGGCCTCGGGTGTTACATTAAACAATCCTTTTTAATGGCAATTTCCATTAAAAAAAATTACTGGGTACGAGAAAAAATGAGTTTCATGGGTAAAACGGGTTTAATGGGTTTTATTCCCTTATACATAGGCGGTATTACCATATTTAAAGGTACCCTTTACTCTATGGTTCCTAAAAAATGATGAGACTAGTTACAGGAGAGAATTTTCACAATGGCGACTGGCGATTTCCATGTCTTGTGAATCAGAGTACGCGTATGCAGTCGCAGTACATGCACATAAAATGATTCATATTTCCATATTATGAATATTTTACAAGTATTTGCATTTTATTAAGCATTAATCACCTGTGCACTAAAATGTTATTTCGTTTTCTCATTATGCTAATTTCCATTAAAAAGTAGGCAGTTTTCGTAGATTAGTTGCAAAAGTCTCATAAGGGACTTTTCTATTAACGACATTATGTACATTTTCTATTTTTCGTCTGGTGCAATATTATTGTCCCTAAAAAAAATAATGAAGGAGTATTTGTAAAAAACGCCCAGTTAACTTAGCATTAATAGCATGTCTCGGGTTTCTCAGTTAGTATATGAAGAATAAAAATATTTCATCTAAAACGAGTTATACTGCCATGAATAGTTATTTTCGTTATTTTAGATTTTCATTATGAGCCTAAAATACACTGATTCTATTATTAATAGGCATGATTTGTGCTTTCTTTCACTCATGTGGAATGGAAAACTTTCTACGTATCACAAGAAAATTCCCAATTGAGATGCCACAAAACAGATACTATCACTATCCCAATTCCATCCTATCCTAAGTAGCGTAAAACGCTTATACAAAGTCTGACCGGAAGAATTTTATTTACTAAAGTTGTAGAGATTCTACTTCAATTCACAGTTACAAAGCGATGCATTATTTCTGATTATGTTAGAAAAAACTTAAAACGCACTGTATTCTGCTGGTACTTTAAGTTTCCTGGGTGGGTGGGTAAAGTGTGAAGGTTAAACGAAACTGCATCCTAAATAAAACGAAACCACTTCACGTAATTTTTAAGTAGATAAAGCGACGTCGATGGATTTTCTCTTTTAAATTTAGATATGTAATGCGGCAGTATGATTCTGTGAATTGCGCCATGGAATCCAGAGCAGATACAATTTATCCAAAGTATTAGGGCTCTATGGCCACGAAAAAATAATTGTTTTAAGAAATATGAGAATCGCGATATGTACAAACATTGCATAAGAGTCTATTTCATATAAGCGTTAACATTCGTTTACTGTTTGAGAATATGTTTGTTGGTGGCTATTGGGAAACCTGTGATTGGTTCATTAAATGAACTTCATTTCAAGATGTTATAAACAACTGCGAGAATAATGGAGGCAAACAAGTTTCGAACACAGTTTATAATTTTTATACATGAAGAGTTATAAGAACGGCGAAGGAATGATTATTTTTATTTCAAAGTTCCAACAGTGCTTTGTAGTTCAAACTTGGTAAACGCAATTTAAGAAAAACAAAATTCTTGTTTAAATTTATTAGTGAAGTAGTGGACGTACGTTTGGAATTGTATACACGCGGGTTTGAAAAATTTGTCAAAAAACATCATTGCAAATGCAAAATGGTTCCAGAATTTTTGCAGCAAAATTGGCTAAAGCATTGCAATTGAACCACAATAAATGAAACAATGAGTTCCGAGATAGATATACATCATCTACTCGTATGCAAACAAATTTTCGTATCAAAATTCAATACACTTACTGGTGAAAGATTTAGGAAGCAAATATTTGTTGGTTTGTAAGGATTAGAATTAGAGCGACGAGACGACTATATCTTTGTAAGCAAACTGGATATACCAATTTGTCAACCACGAAAATATTTATTTCAAATATGTAGTGAAGTCCAAACGGTCGACCTTGCAGTCATTGTAATGTAGAATTAAATTGACGGAACCACAAAATTATATTTTTTATCACGATATATCATGTTTGAAAATTTAAAACCTTAAACTAAAGAAGCAATTCCAACGATAACGAAATATGGCAATATTCCCTTCTAACAACAACAACAGAAAAAACTAAAAAGGCGTTTCTATAAAATTTTCAAGTATGACATGTTTAACGAAAGGGGAAAATTTCATTTATGTTATACTATACATATCACAAGATAATTTGAAAGATTTATTATACGCCGCTCGTACAGCGATTATTTCATGTGGTTGGTTATTGAAATTAATAGATTGTTCGATTATGCTTATGAATAATGTTCTCATTTTTTACGTATTTTAACTGTTTCTATTATTTGTCACCTGTGATCAGTACATTTTCACACAGTTGACGAAACTGCTACAACGACAAATGTTTAATACACTAGTAAAAATCTAGGATTAATCAAAAGAACAAAATTAAAGTTATATTTTAAAAGAGACGACGCCCATTAATTGTTTATTTTGCACAGGGCGTTGCTACTAAATGTTCTGATATACTGCGAGCAACCAACTTAAGTCAGACTGTCAAACCACGTGTAGTTGGTTTCTATGTATTGCAAGGCAACGAATATGTGATTATTGTAAAGTTACAAAATGACTAAAGTTAATTTAGCAGCAGTCCAACCCTGGGTGCTTTTGTTACATGCGAACTGTCCTTATTACAAATTTAAGCTAAGCTATAAGTTAATAATTTATGCAAAGTTTGCTCTCGTCGATAAATCCCACTATGATGCATTATTTATCTTATTTCCGGGCCTTTTCAGATAATACAGAAAAAGAAAAGAATTTCACAGGAAAAAATTGCACAATTATTTTTTAAATCAATAACATCATCTTCTAGTAACGTGCCAAATACTATTGCTTGGATATTGTATTTTAATTTATCACCTATAAACTTCATACACTCTTTACTTGACACATTCAAAAATAAAGAGAAACTTGCTTCCACCCGAATTATTAAGACTAAACAAGTTAATCACGACAGCGGGTTTTTCTGATGAAGCAATAACATCTCCGGTATGAAAGTCAAAACCGGTAGCTACTATATCCTTCCCACCTGCCACTGAAATCACTTCCGATCTCAAACAAAATCCCAACTCAGAGACCATACAGTAAAAGAAATGAAATCACCAGTATTTCTAGTCAAAGGAACCGACTCTCACACAATTAGTCTTAAACTGCAAAGTTGAACAATCGAACCGGAGCAGGATGGATATGCTGAGAAAGAAGGACGTGAAGGAAGCGTTGTAAAACTTGATTTATACTTAGTGACTAACAAGGCTTTCATTTTTTCACTTTCTAAAAGAAGATTGAAGCGACTGAAAGTGGTACTTTAGCCATTCCTCAAGTTCGTCATTACCCTGAGAGTGAGACGCAATGAATTTATGATGAATATGATACATACAAATGCTGAATTTCTGGGTGAAGCGAATCGTGTAAAAAGAATAACGATATAAACAGTTCGTGGTAATAAATATTTACATCATGTATATTATCACAATCTACTGCATTTTTTATTTTACAGCAATAGGGTTGACATTTAACTTTGCTATTGTGTATTAAATGTCGTGCCGTTGCAATTCAAATTGAAACAGATTTTATGACTTTTTAAAAGCTGTGTCTAATATACGTTGTTTACATCAAGCTGTGTAAACTTTTGCATCACATTTGACCATAATCCGTAGCTATTTCGAAAAAATCTAACATATTAGAATTTCTCATTCCATATTTTCATTATTCACTCTCTCAAAAACATTAAACCGAAATGTATACCTGACGACGAATAAAACTATTTCTTCTATCATGTGAATCATCGTCATTATGGGAGCATTATAATAAAATCGTGACAAAGAAGATATGAAATCAAATTTTTGGGTAAAACTCAATAATGTATAAGTAATATTATAGGTCCCAATATGCATGTTTTAAATATTTACAGTATATTACCGGACTCTACATTTTTTGTTCCTTTTATTATCTCACCGCCCACCGTTATCTTGTACAAATAACTTTGGTACTGTTTCAAGTGTGCAGAATTGCTTTGTTTGTTAATTATAATTTGTGGAACTCTGATATCAGTCTTTACTACTCTAACCAAGTTTTCGAAATCTCAAAAAATTAATTTAATTAATAGATGAATTAGCGAAAATCATTTATGCTGTTTATTGAATGGCAGTAGTTGGCAATACAATTTGGACTAAGGAGGGGCTTACAGGAGTATTCAAGTCATTTTTTAAAGTCAAGGGAGGTGTCAAATTTTTTAAAAGAATTGTATAGAAATAATTATCCCACCAATGTACATGCATCGCACTTTATATTACTATTCGTTGAAAAATCTTGACATAATTGCAAAGTACATGTATGCAATTATTTAATATACGCGAAGACTATGCAAAAATAGTGCCGCAGCCTCCACTCATCTGTTTTTGATTTCATGTGGGTAACTTTGAAAAGTTGAAACGGTGGTCAGAGCCTTTTAAATGTCAAATATAGCTTAAAACTAAACTCCTATAATAATAATTTATGTCAAGCCGTATAGACGAGTGTATTACCTCAGCCATGATTTGACAGCGTTTAAAAAAGGCTTTACAAGGATTTTTGCTTTAATAGAGAAGTTATATTTAGACATCTACTACTTGAATTATTTGTTGTTAGGTATTGCGAAACCTGTGATCAGCACATTTTCACACAGGTGTGTAAACGGCTGTGACAGTTAACAAAAAGGACAAATATTAGAGAGTAGGGAAGAAGGCGAAATCCGTTTATGTATTTTGTAGGTTTATGTCTACAATTTTGAACCTCAAGTATCCAAAAGAAATGATAACAATATTTACTTCCATTCGAATGCAATTTCGATTGAAAACTGATATATGAGGAATAATTAAATTAAAAGAAAAGCGAGGAAAAAGTTTTTATGTGCGCAATGTTACATTCATTCCTACATTGTTGTATATTTCGGATGCGGGTGACGAATAAAAATGAGTAGCTATATAATACGTTTCGTAAAGGCACTACAAGTACAAGTTTTGTAAGCAAGAATGATTATATGAAGAAACTAAATTTCAATTGGACTTGTATTAAAAGTAGCATTATTCCATATGTATGCAGTCGTCGTCGTTGTTAATAATATTTTCTTCTTCATTTGAGGTTATTCTGACAGTATGAGTAAAAGAAGATACTCCACTCTACTTAACTTACTTATACATAGTACAGACTTGCTAGCAGGCACAAACTGCTGCATTATTATTATTATTTGTCAATCCAAGTCGCGGTATGTAAAGAAAAAGAATAAAAAAGCAGAAGAGGAGTTTTAAAATATATTGTAACCTGGCCGTTTCTGCTGTAGTCATTCCTGCCAGTGGCATAGCGTCAGCGTTGATGATTCTGGGCCTATTTGCTGCCCTTTGTGCTAAGATGGTTTGAAGAACGCATCCTTGAAATAATTGAAGTAGGAGTAGAATCCATACCATCAGGGAGAGTCGAAAGTAGACACGTATGGACACCGGCAAACTGGCGAATCTGGTACCCATCTTGGACTCTGCTAAATAACCTCCAATACACGGAATGTACATGATGAAATCCCTGAAATAGTTGACTGCAATAGAATAAAAATTATCAATTTGACGCCATTTTGCTAACACATTACAGGCTGCCACTAATTTTTAACAAATTCAATTAATTCATTTAAATGGCAAATACCGGCATATTCAACTTACCTCAATTATTTTGGAGAAAATATGGAATGCTGCACTTTCCTACCGGACAAACGGCGATTGGCCAGCTCGTTTAGGGATTAGGGGTAACTGCTGAGGAAATAAAACAACATTGTATTAAACTATGAAACATTTTAAGTTATTAGATTCACCTTAACAGTAACACAACAACAACAGCAGCAGCACAGCAATTGAATTCACATGATTTATATCTATTTAAACGGTATTGTGGTAAACTTACGTCAAGTATAACAGTCACAAATTTCACTCAACCACCACAAACAATTCGTCAATTTTTACTAGACAGAATCAGCATACTGCAAACAATGCTGTGCTGCCGCTTTCGCAGTCGCACAAGTTCAAGCACAAACTTCTTTGTTCTAAAACTGTGTAGGCTACACACTTTAGCGTGTTTAGAGTGCTCATGCAC
>VYYJ01005267.1:0-11457 GCA_021029165.1 Cyphoderus albinus
GCAGCTGACCCATAGCACACTCACTGAAAGAACTGTTGTATTGTAACAATACTATTGTTAGCAAAGGCTCAGCAGACACATCCATCACATGCATTTCATATTCTGATTGTTGTCTCTTGTATGTTGGAAAGTCTCTACTCTACTGCTGTTAAGTCAGTGAATAAACAAACAAAACAGATTTCATGTCCGGTCGGTTATCACTTTAAATTTATTTAAAATAAGTTTTGCCTTGTTTTTACGTGATATTATTGAAAGATATTTAGTTAATCACAGTAATAGTATTCCCGGTAAGAATTTCTTTTTGTTGGCTATCAGACAATCATATTAAAAAATGATCATTAATAATATATCAAAATTGGGTGAGGTTGAGTTATAATTGAAGTGCTAACTACCACAGCTTATTTATTTAAGATATCCGAAATGGGGAGGAGGTCGAGAAAAAACAGGGGAAAGAAACCTCCAGTCGTTGCTGTTGAGATGGAGCCGGAAGCATCTTCCTCAACCTCCACATTGAAACGACAAAGTAAAAATTCCGCCAGTGGGTCAAAGAGGGAAACTCGGAGTTCCACTGCGACAAATGAAACGGACAAGGTCAAAACCACCGCTCAATGCAAGGACAATAACAAAACTGGCCAAGAAATGCTGGAGCCGCCTACGAAAAAATCAAGGAATTCCAGAGCGTTGGGGTCACCTTCAGCCTCAGCTTCCCGTTCTGGAGGCAGAAAGTCTCCAAAAGCGTCAACCTCCAAAACATCATCATTATCAAAGTCGCGTGATAAGAAAACAGAAATTAGCAATGAGACTTCTCAACTTCACCAAGATTTGTTTCCGTTTCCGTCTGAGGTAAGTTTTAACAAGTTCAAAACTAAAAACTTTTTTTAAAGTTTTTTTGGGCCTTGTACGTGGTGGGAATAGTTTTATAATTTAAAGTTTTATTGTAATCTCTATCTTTATAATGTTTTAGATCTATGAAAAAATCTTCAAGGAGTTGAAAGGCCCGCATCTAAAGGATCTTCACAACGTCTGGAACGCCATCCCGGAATGGAGGAAACTTCTGGAAAAGGACCGAGTTTTGTTTCTGTTCCCCAAAGTATTCGAAATCCTGCTTCAGAAAGGATTTACAGACTTGTTACCCGTACCAGATAATGCCCGTGGACCAAACGGTTTTTTGATGTATAACTTGCGACTGGTGTGCAAATCGTGGAACGAATCGATCCAGAACTACATCCAGCTGCAGCCAAACAATTTGCACGTGCAGCCCTTTGAAGCTCGAGGATGTATAACTATACCGAATCTCTGTGAAGTGGGATTGCGGTTTGTTAAACAAGCTTACATGTTAGAGGGTGCCGAATGGATAACGCATTTCATGGGCAAACACCGATCGACACATTCTCGCGAAGACAACCCGTTCTTTAGCCGCCAGCTGCACATCTACTCTCCGGAAGCAGAAAATGAGGCGGACCAAACAGAGTTCTGGAATTTGGTTGTGGACCTCCTGCTAACTTATGGGAAGCACGTTTACTACTTCGGAGTTACATTCGAAGACCCAATGACACCGCCCAACTGCATCCGGTTACTTCACCGAATGCTCTCTTTGCTCCCGAATATCAAGGCATTGAATCTTGACTACAATCAATCTAATTACCGCCGAACTACCAAAGGAGAGAGACGTCAAATCGTTCGAGAAATGGAAAGTGGCGAAGCTCAACTTCCTAAGCTGGCCAATTTACAGGTTCTTGAAGCGAGAAACCTTCCAGAAATAATTCTGCGGAATATTCTCAAGAGGAACTACCACCTCAAACAACTCAAGGTTCAGATCTCTCGTGGTTTGCCAATTAGCTACTCCAGAATCTTCAGGGAAGTGGCAATGAGTCGTGAGTTTGAGACGTTATATCTCAACCTTCAGACCAGAGAAGACATTGAGGATTTGCAAACAACGTTGGGAGCTACCCCTGCATGGCCTGTGAAGTCCCTCTGCATTCCATTTTCTTTCAGGGATGATGTGGATGATGAAGACCCATTTTTTCCTGTAAATCGCTGGCCACAATGGACTAACATTTTCCGTTTAATTGGGGACAAGTTTGGAGAGACTCTCGTCAATCTTAAGATTTACTTGCCGAAATGTGATTGGGACGAAGACAGGAAGCTGCTGAGGGACGCCTCCACACTGAGACTGAACTTGCCCCATCTGAAGCAACTGTATGTGGAAATTCCGAATCTCACCTCCGTCGATTTTTTACTGGGCGCCAAGGACACTCTAGAAGAGGTCCAAATTAAAGCAACATACACTGACCAATCGTCTGCTGCAGAAGGCAAACGAGAAAAAATCAAATTTAATGGACATTTTGATCAAATGGAGACATCCAACATTTGGAAGTTGTTGCCCAAATTGAACAAGTTGGGGATCGAGGGGTTCGGAAACAACTGTCGTGGCGGACCACCGCGATACTTCTTTAAGATTCACACCTACGTTCGAACCAAATCGAAGGGCATTACAAGGGTAAATCGTGTGACGTGGAAGAATTTTGTTTAAGGAATTCGGCAATGGTCTTGGAAAGCCATTAAAAACTTGAAATGATGTATTAATTTAAAATATTCTTACTCACAAGCCTTGTTATTTACAAGTAATCAATTCTAATTTTATGCACATTTAAAATTGTTTTAGAGAACAATTTCATTTATTAGTAGCTCTTTGTTTGTTTACAATCTGTCCATCCATACATCCATTTTCGTTTATGTAATTATAGTAATTAATTATAGAATAATATTTGGAGATAAGTGTTACTTTACACAACATTTTGGTTGTAATGTCTTGAACTGTGTGTTCAATATTTAAGCAAATAATAATAATAATATCTTTAGATCTTAACAGTAGCAAAGCAAAATAATAAGTAAATGCCGCTTAGCAATGTATTTACTTAATGATGGATGATTATAAATCAATTATAAATCAAACCTTTCTAAGTGTAAGTAAAAATTGTATTTCACTAAAATCTTCCATGACAAATAAATTAATAAACTTATAATTTTGATGCTATCTTATCAGAGAAAATGTAATGCATCACGGGCAATTAACTACAAGATTTGCAATTATTCTATAATATGGAAACTATTAAATGTATTGTAGAATTCGCCACCTCCTGCCCAAAATGAAATTTTCGCAGATTGACCTAAAAATTATTATTCATTTATAAATTTTTATTAATTTAACGGTTCGTTCAAAAAATTCTGAACTTTTTCCATTCATTTTTATACTTGCCTTTCACCACTAACTAAACAAGATTAACAAACAAAAAAGTCTAATTACCAATGTACCAACGCCATTTAAAAATGTGTCAAAAATACACGATCATGATCATTTGCAAATATCTCTTTACTAAACAACTCGAGATTGTGTCCCATTTTTGCAGTGCATGAATAGAATTCTGTCTGACAGTAGAATCTACTGAAGCCTTAAAAGTACTAAAAAATATTTAAATGTACGTGTTCATGAATAATAGCGTGTGTTACCCAAAACTGTTTAAAAACTCTTTGAACTGAACATTCTGTACATGAGGAAACGATTTATGATAAATTGTTTTTATTTTTCATAATAATACGCTATTATAAGATTTTTCTCATTAAATTAATTATTTGGTATTTAAGTAACATTTGTCTCTGCTTTATATTGTCATGTGATGGATTAAATATGTATAGGTTATTTACGCTTTCTGGAATTCTCTGCCGATCAGGTTAGATGCAATATTTAAGTTAACAAAATAACTGTTTGAGCATTTCCACGAAATATGTGGAATTATATTGAAATTCTTATTAATAAGTAAATACAAATATTTTTATGGCTAAATCCAACCTAACAATGCATTAACTAACGTAACAGTGCCGTTAAATTCGCTCTTCTCTCCTTGGAGGAATCTTCCTCATCCTCCTCTTCGTCTTCATTAGAGGCGTCTTCCTCTGACGATTTCACGGAACCACCCTCCTGTTCGTTGTCCTTGATCACAGTGAATGTGCCCTGGGGTGGGGCAAGCTCCGTCCAGTAGATTGACTGCTCTCTTACAACGGTGAAACTAAATAGTGTTTTGCAAATTGTCATTTTGCCCCAAAAAATAAGAAATATTTATTTATATAGAAATAAAAATTATTATATTTTCTTACTAGACTTTATTCTGGCCGAAAATTGAAAATTGTTTCTACACATGTGAACAGTCAACTTACTACTTTCAAACTAAGGCAAAAAGCAGGAAATTACTTATAAATTATGTCCCAATATTTTTGCTGTGGCTTCGACTTTCCTTGAAAAACAGATTAATACTAAATGTCGATAATGTCAAGGTAAACACAAAAAATGTAGGTCTTCTATTTCAAATGCAACCTTCCAGAGATGTTGGAAAACCAATGGAAGGAATTCAGGAAAAATCTGAGGGACGGATTCCTAAGAAAAAGTGCAACTTTCAAAAACCGCCAAATTGTTTTTGCCTTTGAAAATTAATTTTACTCATGTCATCCGTTCTTCAATGTGAACTGTGAACAGAAACACATTCCTGGAGTGGTGTGACCGACTTGTCAACCTCCTCGCTAATAAAGGATAAAGCATGAAAGTATCGTAACAAATATTTACTACATTTGTGGTCATGCAAGAGGGTAAAAAATTAACTCCAAAACCAACCCTACTGTCGCAATTAGAAATGCAGTCGCGGATATCTGGACATTAATATTTTAAAACTATACTAGTGTCTCTGAATTTTGCGACAAACAATGTGTCAGTTGAAATATTGTGGACAGAAATGAACACTCTATTTTATTCCTGATCTGTACTTGCATTCTAAATCGAATTTCAACTTGGAACTCTAAATTAGGTTTCAGAAAAGGAAAAGAAAAATAGGCGATTGGCAATTTTACGTTTTTAGGAAATATTGATACTTTAAACNTTGGCAATTTTACGTTTTTAGGAAATATTGATACTTTAAACAATAGGAGTTTAAATAACTGATTCGTCACTGATGAGATCAATTATACACGATTTGACGAAATGTACAGTAGCATAATATATTCGTAGCAAATTATATTTCATTTTTTATGTTTAAATTAGGTCACTATTTATTATCTATATGTAGATTGCCGAGTTATCAAAATGTTTCTCCTACATTACAATATAACTTAGGCATGTCCCGCTTTCATTAATTAATACCATTACATTGTATAAGACTAGACATATATTGGCGAGCATTTTATACATCACTGAATATAATAAATATTACAAATGCTACTTAAGTCAACCATAAACCACAATTAAAAACCAAACTTTGAAATGAACTGCTTGTTTGTTATTGCATAATTGCCAGAGGAAATGCAAGCGTCAGTCGGCCACTTCTGAAATAAATAATAGACGTTATGTTAATTTAACATTTGTTTGACTTTTGTTCGTCGTCGTTTTGGAAAAAAAGTATTTTCTCACGGCTCGACAAAGCTGAAGTAATTTAATGTGATGCTTGATGCTACAAAGCAAGGTACTATAATAAAATAGACACCAAAAAGGATTTCCTGTCTGGCTGTGATTTCCAATCACTACTCATAAATAGAACAAAACCTGTCTTCATTAAAGTTTTCCATTATCATCGGGACGTGACTCCCATGACTGCGTCTCTGTAGCCTCATTTCGCCAAGAGAGAATTTTTTTTCAAGAATACAATACAAAACCACTTCATTTTCTCAACCTTCAATTTGTATTTAACATTTGTTCATGCATCCCAGACTAGACGTATATTCCCACGACTCGGCCGATTAGAAACTTGCAATAATATAATATGTATATTATATGCTGTTTCATAGCAAGTTACAAAAGTTGTCACACTCACCAGTAACAGAATCTTGTCTAGATTTAGAATGTGAGAAGAAAGACAAAGTCAAATCAGAGTGAGACCAGCTTCGTTATCATTAACAGCGTAGTTATAGTTATAGTTATAGTTATATAGTTATTATCTTGTCTCATAGTATTAAATGTGGCAAAAATCTCACAGTTGAAACGTAGATAAGATAAATTCTGGTCCAGATACCAATGCAATATTGAAAACAACAGTGAAAAAAAACATATTTAAAAAAATGGGCCCTAAACGTAAACCCATCATCGAAGTTGAAGCCATCCAATTGGTTGATTTGGCCTCGCCTCGAAACCCATCTCCACCTGGAATTGTGAATGGAACACCTTTACAAGTGAACAAGAAAATTCTACCGCAGGAAAAAAAGTTCGAGCGCGATCCTTGCTTCGAATGGTTCGAAAAGCCACTGGGAATGAAACAACATCACTTCAACAGACTCGGGTTTCTCATTGTGCACAGTGTCGCGCCGTATTATCTCTACCTTTATTTCACTGGCGAGATTAAAGCGAGAACTTGGATTTGGGGTAATATAAAAAACTACTCATGATAATTTTTTTTTAAATCATTTAAAACTATAGAAAGAGAATGTTTCTATTTTTTATTATAGAGTTGGCCTATGGATATATTGGCCTCCTCGGAATAACCATTGGCTATCACCGTTACTGGAGTCACAAAACCTTCAAGGCGAAGAAACCACTGCAGTGGCTGCTCATGCTGATGTCTACTCTTGCTGGACAATATCCTATTTACAAATGGTCGAGGGATCACCGAATGCATCATAAATACACCGATACTGACGCGGATCCCCACAATTCGAAGAGAGGCTTCTGGTGGAGTCACTGGCTCTGGTTGTTTTATCCGAAGCATCCTGAATGTCAAAAAAAATTAGGCACGATGGACATGAGTGACCTAGAAAATGACCCGATTGTCCGCTTCCAGAGTCGGCATTTCTGGAAACTCACTCTCCTTTTCAACTTTTTTATTCCCTGGTTAATCGTCATGTACATTTACGACGTTTTTTTCCTCTACGCTGTTTACTCGTCCACTTTTAGATTCGTCGTCACGGTCCATATCACATTCACTGTTAACAGCATCGCTCATTTCTTTGGCAATCGACCCTATGACAAGTAAATAATAAAAACATGAATTAAATTTTATTTTTTATTCGCAGATAATTAAATGGAATTTATTTTTTTAAAGGAATATTAGACCAGCGGATAATATGATTCTGTCTGTCTTTACTATTGGCGAAGGTACGATAAATAATCTGAATGTATTTAGGTGCTGGGTAAAATCTGGAGCTGTAAAAATTGAAATTTTTAATTCTCATGATTTTTACAGCGTGGCATAATTTTCACCATGTCTTCCCCTGGGACTACAAAACGGGTGAATTCGGCTGGAAAGTAAATTTTTCCGCAATGGTGATTGATTTTTTTGCCTGGATTGGTTGGGCGTACGACTTGAAAACGGTTTCGAATGAGGTTATAAATGCGAGAGTGAAGAGAACCGGAGATGGCACTCACTGGACCGTTCACCTCCAGGATAAGGATAAGAACAATAACAAAAACGATGGGCTCATTGGTAATGAGAAAAAACATATTGACCTTGATCAACTATTAATGGACAATCCAATGTGGGGTAAATATTTTTTTAAATAAATTATGTAAACTAAAACCAATAGCTATACTTACTTGCTTTGGATTGGATGCAGAGAAATATTAAATGGATATTTTCAGGCTGGGATGACGAGTCAGATACGATGGCAGTTTGGCGTCAGCTTACAACCATTAAAAATCCTGAGAAAACTGAATAGTTGTCAATGCTACGAACTGTAAATTTTGTACATAGTGAAGGTGAGGTCAATCCACTCCAGACTGCAATAAAATATCTCTCTCCCGGGAATTGTCGCAGTTTTATCTGAGTGAAAAAAGCAATTATTTTTTCTCTAGACAAGTTGCGCGATTGGGTTCAACGGAATGGAATTGATGATGATTACAATTATACTGATTAGTACTGAAACCTGTGAAGAAAAAAGTGACTTTTTCATTGCAAATTTTCCCACGACAAATCGAAAAAGTTATAAAACTAGTCGATGCCTGAAACAAGTTAGGGTCGTAAAGTCATAAAGTCGTATCTCAATTGTAAGTGGAATAGAGAGACTGACTAGTTCAGACTGAGTTTAGTCGGAAAAACGTGATTTTTGTATTATGAGAAACCGGATAATAGAATATATGTATATGTATATGTTATAATATGAAAGTCAGCTTCTCTGACACACAAAATCATTATTTTATAGTTTCTCGTCATGTTTCGTAACAGACCGGACTATTCATTTCCAGTGTGAAACAACTTTTGCTTTTTAATTCAAATCTAATTTTATGCACTCAAAGTTGCAGGAGTTATGCAAGTGTAAACGAGTTTTTACCAGTTTATCTCATGAAGTAGTAAAAGAAACGGAAAAGGAGGAGCTGAGAAATCTTCAGGATCAATTGGTTCAGTAATAGGTGGAAATGAAAATGTTTTGAGGTAATTAGATGAAATGAAAAAATATTTATTGTAAAATGTGTTTGTCTCCGAAAGGAAATGTTAAACCTACGTTATATGATGTTAAACCACTATTGACTATATAGCCTTTGTATAAAGAATTATGACACTTTTATGTTATTAAACATTTATTAAGTATTAATACTTTATTATCAACTTGGTTAAATATTTTGTAGTTTGTTTTGACTAGACATTATATAGTGCAGACATCAGTCCACCTCACCACCTATTAAAGCAATAGTTTCGTGCATCATGAGTTCGGAGCATCACTCCAAAATGCACTTTCACATAAACAGAGGGAAATTGACCACAAGTCTGCTGAAAAACCAGACAGAAAAAGAGCAACTCATCGTCATCGTCATGTAATCATCATCCCATTGCATCAGTAGCTTTTCTGTGCATTCAGCATTTTGAATTGTAGTAGCAATTTGCATGGAGCGAGCATATATCATTATGGCTTACCTGTAAAAATTATAATTGAACAGGAATATTTCTATTATAAAACTACAATCTAAATTCAATCAGAAACACAATAGCAAATCAAATATTCAATATTAGTTCACCGAAATTAACAAATTGTTTTCTTATATGAAGGAAACAATTATTCCTCAGATCTGTAGGTAATAATACCGGAATTTTTCTACTTTGTGGGCAATATAATTTAGGGAGTGCATGCAAAAACCTCGGTGTTGGTTGAAATACTTGCGGATATCGGAATCGCGTAATAAACAATATTTAATGGTATGTCCAACCTCAAGGTTTTTATACGGAAAAACAATATCCACTGATAATCTGAACACCGATATTTGTCTCCGGATTAAGTTTGCAGAATTCGCCATATACTCCAAACCATGGAACTGCGTTGCCTATTTCCGCATGTTTCCCCGTTTTCATGGAAATACGGCTTCAATTCTAGGTCCACCGGTGTTTCTCAAATACTAGCAGCCTCCGTTTTATTCGAACGCTTTCTCCAAATTGGTTCCACCTTTACATTTTTTCGTTCACTTACACACCTTGGACCACTTCAAACTTGGAATGGTTCAAACGAATTCTTATTGCAACAAAATATTTCTATATTGATAGGAACAATTTTGAACGTTGTGAGAGTTTTTCTAGTGAAAAAGTTATGTCAATTTTGTTTTTCTTTTAGTTACATAAATACTATTAACAAAAAGTAGCCGGCTGTATTTAAACTGTGCAAGCTAAACAAAATCAAGTAAATAAAATGTATAATTACATATACACGATTCACTTTGATTTTTTGCATCCACTTTATTTATAGATATGCCTTCCCTATAATAGTATTATAATTGAGCAAAGGCTGACCAAAAAATAAATTCCAGTTAACGGAAAGAACAAGAGACAAAAATGAGTTGTGCTGGCTTACGTAAATTTTTCTATGTAGTTATTTATAAAATGATGTATCGGTTCAACAAAAGTAATACAAGCAGCGTTTACTGCTGAAGTCAAGCAATTTACTCAAAACAGAATAAATGCAATTCTACAATGCAGTAAAAAAATTCATCGGAACCTTTATAAATAAATAGGTTACTATAGTAACCTATAAATATATTTACTTTGGTTAAACAATTCTAGTTTTTCTTTCGCAGATTTCATGCTTATTGCAAATTATTTTTTGATGAACAAAACGTTGAAAACGAAAACGACTAAATGGGTTCAGTATTTTCATTCTATGTAATTAAAGCTGTTTAATTTCCAGTTCTTTAAATTTAGTAATTCAGTTGAAGATAATAATGGTCGAAATGTATACTTAGATTTATTATTACAATATATCTAGTGCTATTTTAAAATGAAACAGGCAGAATTTATGTGATACATGCAACAAGATAAAATGAGATACCCCGTTACCCTTTTAGGTACATATTCAAGTACGGGCTTTCTAAAAGCCTTTTAACTGAGGACGATAGAATTACCCCAACACCCAAAACCTTAGATTAAGTTGCGGCTTAAGAAAGTAAATATTTAGCTACTCTTCACTGTCTTCACCCTTTGTCCGTAGCTTTTGAGGGATTAAAGTTTTCATTGTTATTTTGGTAGGTTTACCAAGACCATTGGATTTTTTTCTTATTACAGTCTGGTTTAGAATTGTACTACCTTTACTGTCTTGTAATGCTTTCTGCTGAGTTTTCTACTGTAGTATATGTGATAAGGCAAAATACATACATACATGAGTAAAGAATATTCTGGTTGTCGTGTAAAGGATTTTTACAATATGATATTGTCAATATTGTTATCCACTATTATAATATTATGGCTATGTATGTCTATTGCATTTCAGCTAATATTTAAAGACTGGCAATGAGATTTAAAGAAATGCCTGTTTTTTCGTGCTTTTGTTTTATATAAAAATTTGAGAGTTTGCGAACGCCGAAAATAGGAGTGACCAGCAAAGCGACGTGCACACACTCCGCTTCGCTCAATCATTCTCTTTTAGTTGTAATTTTAGTTGTTTATTGTTAAAGTGCGCAAACTTTACGTCAATTAAGTTAATAAGAATATTATTTTCTCAACGACAATATTTTGGTAAATATATACATTCACAAAATAAACTAATTTAAAGACTAGAATATGGGTCGTAATAGGAAAATCTGCTGTTTATTCTGTGGAAACTATGTCACAGACATCAAAAATCATTTAAGAACTCACACGAAAGAGAAGCCTCACGTCTGCAAATTATGTGATGTTGGGTATGCCACTACATCGTACTTAAATCTTCATACAAAAACCATCCACCGTGGTATTCTCGCCGGAAACTGCATCTTTTGCAAAAAATGTTTCAAAACACGTACACAATTAGACAATCACTTACGTTCCCATATCAATGAGAAATGGTATGACTGCCCACAATGTGACCGATCATTCAAACTAAATTCTAACTTAAAGAGCCATCTAACTGTGCACCAAGGACTGAAGCGGTTTAACTGTGAGCTTTGCAACAAAAAATTCCGAACTGGATTTGAACTTGGTTGTCACATTCGATCGCACACTGGAGAAAAAGCTTACAAGTGCACTGTAT
>VYYJ01005268.1:0-11455 GCA_021029165.1 Cyphoderus albinus
TCTCTGTAGCCGCATCCGTCTAAAACCACCATTTAAAGTTGATGCAGCTTTCCAGAATTTATACTTTCTCTCGCTAATTAAAAGCCAGACTACAAAGATCCTACCCATAGTCCCATTGCCCATACCAACTCATGCTCTGCTTCTTAAAACAAAATTTACCTCCACCCACCGTGAATAACAATGCTATTTTTTGACGTCAAAGGAAAATATAATGTAGGAAATCCCTTGAGACCGGAATTTTGGTTGGAAGATTATCAGGATGAAGAATATTTTTTAGGCAGAATCAATTTAGCAAATAGAAAAGGATCCGCTTCTGTCAAGACCTTAGTCTCATGCAAATGAATTTAGTTTTACGTACAATTAATTTTTAGTTGAAAGACCCAATTTCATACAAGAAACAAATCAAAGTTTAGCTGGGTTGGCAATGAATTAAATGAGTTTGTAACATAAATTATTCGCTGTTTAGTTAATATGAGCCTGAACTGAACTCAGTTATGATAATTAAAATTACAGATCAAATCCTTTAAAAAGAAATGTTTCGCTAAAAAATGCCTCTTGGTAATTTGCATTATTTGCAAAAACGGTACAGTAACACTTACAATCTCCTTTCACCCCGTGTATTTATAATTGTACATTACATAGTTGATGTTGATCAACATCGCTATAAAATCATCATCTCATTCTCAATATAAGTAAACAGAATTACAGCAACTCAAAGTAATATGAATGACTCACTGTGGCAAATTTCCTGTGTATTAAGAAATTCTAAATAAGAGTTCTAATAAAATATCATTATATTTGTTTGCCGTATTTTGATAATGCATTATAAAAATAGATTCTCTAATGCATTACCAAGTAAAAGGCATAATTATTATTTTTATTTCCGATTCGGAAATTCCGAATACAAATCTGTGTAAAGAATTAATACTGCACACAGTACTGCCAATATGAAAGTGAACAAAGGAAACAAATCTGAACGAAATTTTTCATCCCCATAATTTGACGCTTATTAATTCTAATTGTAAGTAAAATTATGTAGCAGCAGAATTCTCTTATTGAAGGGAGTTTTAAAGTTTTAATTGGGAAAATGATAAAAATAAGATCATATTCATTTTTGTGGCTAGTGGAATCAGCATGATTATACTGGACACAAATGGTAGTGTAGTTACTCGCAATACGAGGCCCTGTGATTAAATTGCAACTCTTTCCTTTTAAGTTGTAATACCTCGAGAAGCGTCAAGGCAAGTACCAAGTACAGGCTGTCCTTGTGTTTTAGTCGGCAACGTGCGTATCTACAAAGTTTATCAATATTCACTTTTTATCCCTGAGTCTCAACAACGAAAGGAAATGACGTCAGACGGGCTAAACAGAGAACATTATTTGGATTGGAGAGAGAGAACAAGATTGACTACGCCATGCCAGCCAGCCAGCCATTATATCTCTTTGTGGCTTCTGTTGAACACAAAATTTTTGTGAATGTAAAATATGAAATAAAGTAGTGCATGAACTAATCAACTCATCAGTCAGACCACGGGTAGACAATGTACACCTTTCCTTCAACAAATAATGTTCAGGCCTTCCGCTCATAAAAATTGTATATTAAACTAAACGTAAAACCTGCAACTCAAAGTGATTTCATAAGGAGACAGGCATTTCATGCTGAAATAAAACTCAAGCTGTCCGTCTACAGTACTGAAAATGTAGCAAAGAACCATTACAAACATGAAAACATTGTAATGAAAACCAGTCTTTCTTGATATTATTACTTAAGAGCCCAAACCTCTTTGTACACAGACAGACATCATTTACTGACCATTCAACGTGAATATGCTACCGAACAACAAAATTGGAAGGGTATCTTCCCCTTTTAAAAGACGAAACTTATGCTCATACAGAAAGGATGAAAGAAGCAAACTAAGGAACGTAGGAGGATCATGAGAATGAGGTGGACACGTTACCTATTTAATACAATCATAACTTAAAGGTACATACGACGAGCACAATTTACTTACAACAAACTTTGTCTATTTCAAAAGATGATTCATAGGATATGTACATGTTGTATTTATTATATTGTTTTACTGCAATTCTATTGAATCCTTATTTGTCTGTTATAATATGAAAAATACACTTGAGTTGAGAAATAACTCAGGTTCGCGTTTGAGTAAAATATTTGTGAAAAGAACCAAGAAATGTTTCTGGTAGTCAGCCTTACTCGCCTCAGTTGTTAAATAAAGTAAATAAATGTAGTGAGGGTAATATGAAGCAGTAAGTAAATATCATGTACTTACACCAGTAAGTACTTCAAACACTGACATGATCAGGCTCAACCTCAACCCCTTTCTTATTCTCGCTCAAAAACAGTAAATAAAATGAAAATGTACTTCTTATATAAAACACATACGTTTGGCATTATTCTTGCAGTCACTCCTACTCTTCTCTTCCAACACCTTACATATTAGTTGTTTCTTTGTACTTTATAGCAGCACTGCCATTTCATATTTACTATTTCTATCAATGAAATATGGATCGAAGTTGAATGATTATTGGACCATATAGTTTTTAAGGTAGAGTGATACGTAAACTTTCATTCTGTGTATGTTAGCATCACCGCGTAGGTGTTACCTATAATACAAGTGTTGCAACTTGTGTGAATGATTAAAAAACTAATCTTGTACTATATAATAGAACACAATAGCATCTTTAAATATTATTGCTCACGTTTGAGAAAATGAAGCAAAATGTGAATGTACTACCTATTATACACTCCTAGCTGTCTGTATGTTCCATGTCTACATGAACATCAACATATCATCAAAGCAGAGCGCATCGTATGTAATAAAGCAACCACATCCGATATGATGTTAGTTTAGTACTTTACATATTACATTCACCAGACAGATCTCTCTCACATATCCACACATTACATTCATAAAAACATTTTAACTTGGTGATATAGCGTATTGCCTGAAGTTGGGTAGTACAATAGTTTGAATTTTCCAATCTAACCCATGTACTCACTCACCTCTTACATTCACAACTTGACTCACACATTCACAAAAAATTAATCACTCACTTGGTCTTTTAATAAATGATACCATACCTATTTTTTACATTATAAAGTAATGGTTTGAATGGCACAATATCCGTGATTTTATCCAGCAGCCTTCGCAAAATACTCTTATTCATGTGGATTTTAGTATCAAAAATATTGCTTGCTGAGATTTGAAATAGTTTTATGTTTCTCCAAATATATCTGAGAAAACGGGGAGCTAATGGTTGTGTGTTGTGCGTGAGTAAGTTACAGATAAATCAAGTTGCTGAGTTTGCGAAAAAAGTTTCACTTCGAGGTTTACTCTCATTCATTTATGGTAAAACTTGCAAGTTAAAGAGTTACAAAATTGCAGGAGCTGATAAAGCAAAAAGTACTAATTTAATACACAATGTTCTTCGCTAACGAGTCCAAAAAATAATTCTGAAATTATGTCACCTTTCTCACTCTGTGAAGTTCAAATAAATTCTGTTTATCTTGTTGAAGACCACAGTTGTGTGCGTGAATGTAATGTGATGTTCAGTTGATGTGTGTTCTTTCATTCTGATCTAGGAATAGTTTAGTACATTACGGTGAGAATATTATTTTAAAATTGAATCGAATTACTTTTTTTAAATTTAGCATAATTTAATTGTACGACTAGGGTTAGTCTATGAGTCAAGTTATTCATTATAGAATGTTCACATTGTTCACGTTTGTATTTGTATAATGTACAAAGTAACTATTTACTTGCGAAGGTTTACGATATTAGAATAAAATCTGGCCAGCGAAAGGTTACATTTGCTAGGGTCTTAGATATCAGTTTATTGTAGTAATGACCCCACATTAAACAATCAGTGGCTTTTACACCAGTCTTCTACTTTATACATTTCAAAAATATTCATTTTATGGGTAATTTAATTTTTACTGGGATTCCATTTCGAAACAGAATTTAACATGAAACAGAATTGACTTAATTCTAAATGAACCTTTTAAATTTTGAGTTTGCTCTCTCGAGGCTAGGCAAAAGACGCAATTTTCCGAAAATCATAAACTCAAATACGTATACTATAGAGTATTTCTTAACATGTATTTACTTGCGCAATAATTGCAGGAATTTGTGGTATAATTTAGTTATTTGAGTTTCATGGAAGTCGATTTCATTCAACAATTTCAGATAATTACATACTATAATAGTTAGTAAAGTAATCTTGCTACAGTATTTGAGTTACTTTAATTTTCCATTTCGCAATTTCTCAGGTGGTGATTACCGTCTATAGAAAAATCTCTTCATCAATAAACAAGTCTGAGTTAGAGCAAACAATCAAGTTTTGGGATGTCTACGTGAATGGGACCTCGTCTAGGTAAAATATCCAAACACTCGTACGACATGAGCAGCGATAGATCTGAGAAACGCTCGAAAGACCAACAACCCGGCGCCTCTGCTGGAGCATCTGCTGCTGGTGCCTCCAAACTTGACCTTGAGAAAGATTCAGACGATCAAAGTGACAGTAAAAGCTCAACAGGAAGTGGTGAGACGACATGTAGTTCGTGGAGAACGAGATCAGATAGATGGTCGAAATCAAGACGTCCAGGGAAGAATTCAACTGGCACAGGGAAGAAAGACTTCTTTGGCAAAAGAAACAAAAAGTGGCTGATGAGTGGGCGGAAAAGCAAATCAGAACAGGCTCCAACGGAGGCAGAGTCACCTCCAAATGGAGCCGTTAACTGTGTTTGCACAATGTACCGCAAGACAAGCACCGAAGAGCCAGGGCCTTCCCACGCTGCTGTGGTCAATAATCAAAATAATGGTACTTTTATTGCAGAAAGTATTTTTCAAATTTTGATTTAAATATTGAAAATTAAAGTTGAAGAGATATATGGCTAAGCAAGCATCATTTTACTTTTTGACATCTACTCACAGCTTCCGTTGCACAACCCATCATTGATTTAAGCAAATTTAATCCCGCTGATTACCCCATCGATGACGAGGATGAGAGAATGCGACAACAGCGTGCAAAGGAAATGGCTGAAGGAGTTGACGTTGCGGTACTGCTTGGAGGTCTTGCTTTAGCAAATGCAGATCTTTATCCTGCACACTCACAGGTAAAGCATAACAAATTAAACCAACATGAATCACCAAATCACAATAGCATAAAGTTTTTTACTTGACTTTTTGAGAGGCGTAAAGCGAAAATGCTTTTTACTGATTTCGCGAGTGACAGTAATTCTCTAGTAGTATTATAATAATCGTGCATATGTACGATATCACAGTTTAGCAAAACACAGCTCCTTGATTTTCTTTGAGATTAATACAGTGCAAATTTTTAATTTTACACACCGATAGCAATCGGGTTATCGGCCACAGGCATCCGTTTTAAAATGTGAAAAATTTAAATGAATATTTCATTATTAACTAGGCACTCTTAAGATTACTTTCGAATAAAGTATTCATACGCTACAATTTGTCTCAGCCTACCATAAGTACATATGTTAAAGGCTATCATTAAAATTAGTATTATGGAGGTGGAGGATTTGTAGTGAACCTGAAGTGATACAGATATTTAATGTATGAAATGTGATTTTTAGGTGGACTATATCCATTATTTGGTTCCCGATCTTAAAGAGATTACCAATTGTTCCTTCTATTGGGGGAAAATTGACCGATATGAGGCTGAAAAGCTGCTCGAAGGGAAACCGGAAGGAACTTTTCTTCTACGAGATTCTGCACAAGAGGTGAGTTTTTAAGTTTAAGTTCATTAAGATAATTTAAAAGTAAAAATATTTTATTTATTCAAACATTTCACAGTAAACAAATGAAACAAAGTAAAATCGCATGAGATAAAATAAAAGAAGTTAAAAGTTACTTTTAAGTTTTAAGCTTAATATATGTATTTATCTTTTTGCAGGAGTACCTGTTTTCTGTTAGTTTTAGGTAAGAAAATAATTATTCACTTATCGCATTATCAAAAACATAAGAATCGAATGTAACTTATCGAGATATTTTTTTTTATTTCAGACGGTATGGTCGTTCACTACACGGTAAGTTGGAAGAAATAGTTAACAAAATGAACTATTAATCATCCTCATCTTTGAATCAACTATAATCTTTAGTTATAATCTTATAATCTTTAATTTTTCAGCCCGAATAGAACAATGGAATAACCAGTTTTCTTTTGATTCTCACGACCCCTCAGTTTACTCATCTCCTACTGTGAGTTGATGAATGATGATTAAATTGATTTACAAGCAAACACATAGATAAAGCCCTATAAAATAGAAATGGTTAACTTTGACTTCTAGGTTACTGGTCTTATCGAGCATTATAAGGACCCGTCTTGTTGCATGTTTTTTGAGCCTATGTTGACCACTCCACTCCATCGCAATTTCCCGTTCGACTTACAACATCTCGCAAGAGCAGCACTGTGCAGTCATCTTACCTACGATTCCATAAGCAAGTTACCATTGCCAAAATCTCTCAAAATGTATCTGAAGGAATATCATTATAAGCAAAGAGTGAGAATACGACGACTGGAATGACGCAAATCTGCTGTGGCAATTTTGTCATCCGCGTCAACCGAGGAGGATCTTGTGTTGATCTCGTCTTCATGATGTTTCATCATGTCTTCATGGTCGTGAAAGGTCGATTGAAATACCACAATGAAGAAACCTTAAATAATGACAAATAGAACACCATTGTATGTAACCAATCGATTTAATGTTAACTTTCTTGTAATTACGGTGTACTATCTTAAACATATAGTATAATTTTAGTCTACGCACTTCGCACATGTCGGCTTCCTCCTGAGGATGTGAAACTAAATCAACTAACTATACATATTACGTAATTGAAAAGTTACCTTTAGTTGAGTTTACGACATGACCCAATTTTGTCATTTGTAATTTATTGCAATGATCAATTATACGTTTCAAGGACTCGATCAAAATATTAATCTAATACATAAGTAAACGTGTTGGTAAAATTAATTAGCATATAGCTGCAATACATGGGCACTCTTTTAAGTCTTTCTCTTAAAGTGTAAGTTTAATATGCAAACAATATCGACCGTCGTACATTGTAATTAAACACATCGAGGAGTGGCCCGAAGGGTGATGAGCGAAATGCAAGTGAAAGAAACGACGTATTTAAAAATTCATGTCCATAAATAGTTTTTGGCATTAATTACACCTTTTATAACAAACGAATCATCGTGATATAAATATGATTAAAAATTAAAATACGATATGCTTTGTTGGGAAATTTAATCGTTTAACCCTACCAATCATTAAAAAATCACAAAACTAGGTTAACATTAGAGTCCAGTACCAAGTTTTAGGTTTGTATTTAAAGAATTACTTTTAATTAGTGTTTACACATAAAAATATGCGGTTTGTAATACTGGATTAAAATGCAATGCATGTGGTAATTTGTAAAATTCTTTAAAGTCCTGTTTTTCTCTACATTTAAACTATGTTACTTTTTACTCGCTGTGAAATTAGATTTATCCCATAGATTTTCAAACGATTTGATTTGAGATATTATTAGTGTTGAGTTTCAGTCAAATAATTGTCTTCTGTTTATCGACTAAACTTTTGTAGGCATAATTTTTTAGTTAGATTTTACTAATGTCCAATCTCCTTATCCGCAAAACTGTTTAATTTATTTGAAATTAGATGGTCGTTGGTTGTTGTACAATAATAAGTGCTATCGAACCGCTGTTTTCAGTCTATATTCGAAGTTCAGTGATACTACACTACAGCAGAGACAAATCAAAATGCTATCAATCATTCGCGCTGTAAGAATAAAGGAGTTAAGAAATAATTATTTCGGCTCTCTTAAATGTCTTCTCATTTATTTAAACAAAAGCATCTTCATCCCAAAATACAAAACCACCTTCTCTCGTCAGTCTCGCCGTTTTATAAAATGAAACAAAATTAATTGCGATTGTGATATTGAGCGATTTACCTATTTTCATTATAATTTCAATGGAACATTTGAAAGAGAAACTGAAATCCACTTGGAAAAAGTAAACACAGAATTATGACTATGTTCAGTTAATTAAGCTTTCAGAAATACAAATAGCAGGTTTACGTATTTCTGTCTTTGAATTTATAGATTAAATTCATCACTTTCGTAGATATTTAATTGTTTGTGGTTAATAATGAAACGCCCAAGCTTAAAATGCAAAGAACAAAGACATTTTTATTAGCTTTTCGGTCTCTTCCCAAGAGTTTGTGGACGGGCAGCGGCTTGTACATAAATTTTAGGGGCAGGAGGAATACCGCGCAGTTCTTAAATCCGACCAGGGCAAGGATAGGGAAAGCACAGAACAGACACATTTCCTTTACTATTTTCTCGTCATGTGCCAGCCACTGCCACCCTGCTAAAAATTGGAAAACTTGGCTTTGTGGGAGGGCCAAAAACACTCTTTTACTTACAGCAGCCTTGTATCTGCGTGCTTTTGTCATGATATGACTATTAACTGTATCTGCAACTATTTTAGCATTTCCACTACTGCAGCAGTGTGCGTGCGCTCTGCTCATGTTTTATGATGCAATGCAAAAGTCTAGAAATTCCAATATCCGATACGATATCTTCCTCGTATCTGTTTGTTACTGTTTCCATAATTTCACAGTTTGCAAAAAGTGAATTATTATTGTGATTTGTGCACATTGTTTCTTTGTAAATACTCTAACATTAACATTTGTAAGAGAAGAGTTGTGAGTGTGCAGCTTTTGAAACACTTCTTTCCTGTTCCTTGGTCAGGAAGAAGCTCGAATGACTTAAATTGACCCACCTCACTCAAAATATTTAGCAAACCATGCTCAATATTGCAAAATCGTCCTGGGGAATCGCCGCAGGCCTTAGTGGATTGTTAATTGTGGGATATTGTCTATATTTTGACCAGAGAAGACGAAATGATCCAAATTTTAAGAAGAAGTTGCGAGAACGTAAGTAGAGTCAAAGTTCAGCTGGAACTTTGTTTGTAAAACTACACATGGCTGCTCTGCCCGGCTTTTTCCGTTTTTAGAGTATTGAAGCGTTTGTAATAATGAGTGTTTTGGAACTTAACATTTTACACTTTAGGGAGGAGACAGAAAAGATTAGCTAAAACTACCGCCGGAAGTAACATGCCGGATTTGAGAGATCAAGAAGCAGTGCAGAAATTCTTTTTATCTGAAGTTCAGCTTGGAGAAGACTTGCTCAGTCAGGGTGATGTGGAGGGGGCAGTAGAACATCTCGGAAGTGCCATTGCAGTCTGTGGACATCCACAACAACTGCTTCAAATTTTGCAGCAGACTTTGCCTCCCCAAGTTTTCCACCGTTTGTTACAACGATTACCCATGATCGGACAGGTGCGTTAATAAAACATATAATATTTTCAGTGGTTTCTAGTGAATTTTTGAATTTCAAATCTCATCTGATCTGATCTCTAAATGACTAACTTTGTGATTGTGACTTGCCAGGCGGTACGAACTAGGCAAATGGAACGTTATGGAGATGACGAAAAATCGAATCCGACATCATCAGCATCAGAAGGCCCTATGATCACGATTGGAATGGGAGCGCCGGGTATTAGTCTCACTGGCGTTGGAGGTGGTCAGCCATCTGTTCTCTCCGTTGATGACGAACTAGAGTGATGTTTTTAGAATGATGAATAGTTGATAGTCGTACCATTTTCTTGTAAACCATCCATTTACACTCACAACCTAAATGTCTTCTAAAACTGTCTGGCTAATAATAAATTACGTGGAAACTTGAAGCGCCTCGCGAAATCCCCAAAGCGTTTTTAAATGGCAGTTCGGTGAATCTAAGATAATTTCGTTTGGTCACATTACGCTAAACGCTAATTGTGATCACATGAGATCAATCAGTCGTTGATATAAAGAAACCAGCCCCACCACAGCCATTACTATGCTGTGTAAATTAACCAACGAAGTAACGCTTTGACAAAAACAAATTGTTTCGTATAACTGCTTTCCTGTTTAAATTCAATATTGAAAATTAAATCCGGTGGGATAGATATGTGGAAACCTGCCTAAAAGTGTGCGTCAATTAAATAAAGTATTCCAACAAAGAAAAAATTGTAATGTAAAGTCCCAAGAATTGGTAGATGCTGATGTGACTTATTTCTGTTTCCAGAAAAACTGTAAATAATTTAAGAAGTCAATTAATTATTTCTATAAATGTATTGTGGAAAAAAAAACTTTTTTCGTAGTAATATGCAATGGCTTTATGTTACACTGATCAGTCATTTAAAACGTTAGTAGTTCGAAAATGTGTTAATTTTATGAACTGAAAGTTTAATGTTATTTGTCATGTTTTGTACAGTGCGGATTACTCAGAATAAATCCGTTTCTAGAATAACATCAACGGATTTCATAAAACTAAAACTCATCGTTATTTTTTCGACAGTTTGTATATCAATGATCAATTCGTAACAGAGTTCGGATTTCGTTCTTGTTAAGCTTGTTCGGTTTCAAAATTATATCGATGCGATGACAGGAAAATTTTACATAGTAATACCAGGGATTTGATTAATCATTAACCTTAAAAGAATAATAATTCATTTGTAATGGTGTCGCTGTTGGTTGATTCTGTTCATTGGCAAGGCAGGAAAAGCATGAATTAGGGTTCATTTCTAAATATTCTGTAGAACGTCTCCAAACTAATTTATATTGGCTTTCAACTGGTATTTCATAATATCATTTCCTTGCTGGCGTTGTTCGAGATGCTTGCTGACACTCTGTTTGCTTCGCAATAGGAAATCACTTTATTGCAATTAATATAATAAATAATATACATATATAATCGTACCTGCTTTACATAAGCTTTCATTGAATTTAACAGTGTAATGCTTTTGCATTTTAGCGATCCTCCGTTTTCTACGCGTATTTTCTAGGACCTTGAACATGTCTCAGACGTTTGTAGTATCTATCTTTTATGTGAAAATGGGAAGAGTTTGTAATTATTCCTTGTTCGATCGACCCAAGTTATATTATTGTCATGCAGGTGCGAGACCAGAAAATGTCATGTCGGTATCATTTATCCGTATCCGTTCATTTGATCCGTCCTTATCAATTATCTGTATAGTATCCATACTGTCCTTAACTTAATTATTCCACCTAGTACTCAAATGTCAATGTATCATTCCCTGATAAAATCCTAATTCGGAAAGAGCTTCTTGTAACACCAGTGGTGTTACACCTATACCACCAAATCTTGTGATTGCGAATATTGCGATTGCTTAATTTGAAACATGCTGACTGCGTACCTCTTTATATGTACACTGCTTTTTGATTTGATAGGAAAACGTTTCATAGTATTGTTTGTTGTAAAGTAAGAATTGAGTGAGCCTGCGCATTTTGAAAAAAAATTCAGCCAATGACAGTGAGGGACCTCGCCGCTAAAATTTTTGGTGG
>VYYJ01005269.1:0-11454 GCA_021029165.1 Cyphoderus albinus
TGGCTTCAGCCTCAGCTTGCACATGAAGAAATGAGAGGAGAAGAGATGATGTGAACTTGACCGAAGTTGGAACCAGACTAGAATGAAACTACTCTGATTCCACTCTCTTTATTCTATTCTAGGTATTGGTACGTGAGTACCAGTCACACACAATACATATCATGTATACCATACCATTACACTTCGCATTCCCATTTGCAAGCTTTTTGTTCCTGTCATTCAATTTCTGAGTTTCTGTTGCCATTTTGTAGCCTCATCACACTTTGCCAATTTCGCGAGGTACAAAATCTGTAACAAGTTATCTCACGATGGAATTTTCATTTCGCCTATCAAAACCAAAAGCTTTACCGTCATCCTAAAGAATCTCACCTTTTCCCTTCTTTCTTTCTTCTTTTTTCCTACTTACCACTTGAATTGCTCCAACAATATTTGCTGACAGATTTTCATTAATGTCAACTCCAGACTCTTCAAATATATCCACCGTATAGAACATGACAGCATCGATTGCAGCCAGCTGTTGAAATACCATCAAGAGCACGGCAAGGATCGTTGGCTTCAGAGCCGATTTCTCCAAGAGGTCCCTCCAAGTAGCAGATTTATTTTTGCTCTCGTTCACACTCGAAATTAGCTGGAGTATAAAAATAAATTATCAAAGAAAAATATTAAAACTTATCATGAGTCCATAAATAAGTGACCTGTGAGACTATAATCTTCTTTCCACTGCCCTGTGTGTCCGAATTACGAGGAGTGGAAGTTGAAATAAAATAAATATCGCATTATTGCTTCCTTGTTTTCCCTTTTAGTGCTATTTAGTACTTCACCTCCATTCACTCATCCGGTCTCATCTCAATCAAAAAAGTTTAATGATATTTCTTTCCTTTTGGACAATCAACCTTGTTTTTCTCTTTTAATTGCATCGTATTGAAAAAATTAAATGGGTCGATTGTTTAGTTTGTTGAATGACGATGTTCTTC
Source organism: Cyphoderus albinus (assembly GCA_021029165.1). Taxonomy (NCBI): domain Eukaryota; kingdom Metazoa; phylum Arthropoda; class Collembola; order Entomobryomorpha; family Paronellidae; genus Cyphoderus; species Cyphoderus albinus. Next base: position 975 of record VYYJ01005269.1, read on the forward strand.
GTGCAAGGAAAAGTTTATAACACAGTATAAAAATCATAATCCCTTCCTTTACTCTTTATTTTTAGACAGAAATGAGCCCTTTCTCGTGAAATACGATACTGGCGTAATTCTGTGAAACATGAACTTAAACAAGGAGAGTGAAGTAGAGGAAAGAGAGAGAAACGAATACACGCTCCTTTTCTTGTTGAAGAATGAGAAAGCCCAATTGATTCACATTCACAATAAATCCCCGTGAGAATCAATAGAAGAAAAAAGTTTTCCGTTTTTCTACTACCTACATTGTTATTGCACTCGGCTGCTTCTCTCACTTGATACTCTCCTCTATACACACTTTTCAAAGGATTCGCAGGAATGACTCTCGGGGAGAAAAGGTGGAGAAAAAGTTTTACTTGAATGAAACAATAGAGCACATGAATCACTGATAGAATTCCTGATATTCGCCACGTCCTAGGTTAGCTAGGTGAAAAGGATTTTCTTTCTAATGATTTTATACAATACTCATCGAAAAAGGGTTTCCTTTCACTCTCTCTTTACTTCCCTTTTCTTTGTCACAAAATACAGAGAAATGATTTCCTGGAACTTTGGCCTTTTTTAAAGTACATAACAGAAAGCAACTTCTATCGTACATGGCGCTGACTTATCATTTATTACTATTATTATTATTACACTTTTGTTACACACCATTAACATTTTTCAATTGCTACCGTTCAAGCTAAGTGGCGTTTTAAGAAAGAGTCAACTGTCCTGGAACAAAAGATTTCAGCGAAATGGAAAAACATCTAAACAAATGCTTGGATTTCCTTGAGACTTGGATGGAGTTATGGATAATATGATTTTATCTGGAATCAAGTGTAAACTTAAATATGAAAGTGCTTACTTTAACTTGACTATTACTGAAAACGACTTGGGGACTATGAAATATAATAAAGTGCAAAGATAAATGCAATTTTCTTTGAAACTGTCGCGCATCGATTTACGTACTACCCAGTGCATTTGCGAGACTAAAGAAAATTTAATAAGAAACTTGGAAGTGGTTTGCTTTAGTTGAGTTGGACATAAGTAAAAGGAATCTTTCTTAGTAAAGCTGCTTGTTTGTGCAAGTTGAAAAAGTTGGCAATTCTGTATAATAAATCTAACTATAAAGTAAAAGTGTGTCTTGGTCTTGTGAAGTTTCCAGAAGTGGCGATATCATATATGACTGAGCTGGTTAAGGCAACATCGAAGGATGAGATGAGCAAGGAGGAGCATGTTGATTGTGTGCTAGTGTGTTTGCTTTTTGGAACGTTATTTGGTTAATATCTTCTGGCCTACAATGATATCATAGATATCATAGGGTTTTGTACGACGACGACGATTACGATTGTTTGCAGTAATGCAATCCAAGTTTAAGTGAGTGGAGTGAAGTAAAGGGAGACGAGGAGACGGAGAAAAGAAAAAAGACCTTGGAAAGAGATTATACGAAATGGGAGAATTTTGTTTGCCTACCTCTTCAAGCTCTCTTTCCACTTGTTGAGAAGATGAAGCTCCACGGAACCACTGAAGGGCATTTGATGCATCGGAATTCTTTCCCTGCTCTATCAAATATGTGGGTGATTCGGGCACCAGAAGCATTAGCAGATGAAAGAGTATTGGGAGCACTCCACAGGCGACAGCTTGCCATTCCCATGAAACAAATGTTCCCACTACAAATCTGAAAAAATATGTCACTTTCGTTCATTACGTTACAAAACTTTTCTGTCTGTCGAATTTCTTTCTTTTGTGTAGAAATACAACGCTTAGACTTTTCTATTATGTTTTTGGCAGGTTATGAATTTTGAGAAATGTAGGACTGTCTGCAAAAGGTAGATCTCATGTAATATTTAGATTATCGGGGATTTAAAAAAAAGTGATGTGATGTAGGAAAGCGGGATTGAATAATAGGTAAACTGCGTTTAAAAAATTGTTAGACTTTTAGTTAAAGTACATTGTAGGTTGGAGGCTGACTGGGAGATGTGTCAATTCGTTTTATTCTCTCTTCATCTTCACACTTTCAGTATAAGAGGAAATTGTCCGGTGGATTTGACACTTGTCTACAAGCAACATTTATATTATGCTACCAGGTATGACATGCTGCTTACTTACTTCTACAACATCCTGAAAACAATTTTCTTACATGTAGAGAATGCCCACGGTGATCATCATGTCGAAACCTGAAGCCAACATGCCCCGAATCTTTACAGATGCTGACTCTGTGACGTAAACGGGAATCGCTATTGAACCTCCACCTCCACAAAATCCTGCGGAAAAGAAGAAACGATGTAAAAGTGGGGATTTTGGAACGAAAAGAAGGGAAAAGGAAAACGAGACTGAAAAGAAGTACACTTTTATTAAAAAGAAGAAGTCGCTCTCACTCAGTTCAGCTCAACGTTTTACCTTTCACCATTATTATGCAAAAAGCAGCACGCAGCGCAACTTAAAGCAGTATTATTTTTACAGCAATTCATTCAGACGAGACTTGAGATTACAAATCAATACAACGCATGGTATGACTTTGTTCTGCTTAAAATGATTTCCCTTTTTCCTCTTATTTTTATGTACTACTATAACACGCATTACACTTTGGTGAACTTGTCTCTCTGTATGCAAAATATTGTGGATCGTCTGAAACTTGTGTTTATTCTAGCGTGAGTGCCATTGCTGCCTGCTACTGCCACTCCATCATTTTCATGTTGCATAATAAATTGTGAACGGAGTGTTATAAATGTGCATATGTATGTGGAGAATTGGAAATGTGAGTGAAATTTTACGTCCTTCCTGGGAAAAAAGCTTTCATTGGAACAAGTGTACCATCGAAAAGACTTCAACCATGATTGAATAACATTTATGAACTTACTTTTTTATATCCAAAAATTTACGAACGAGTCTTCATTTTCATTCAGGCAAGCAAAAAGAAAATCTTAAAAGTAAGATAAAAAATACAAAACAACTTGCGCTTTTACGACTGGCACGTTTACATTTATTTCTCCTCTTTTCTTCCCTGAATCAGATTCAAAAACGTTGCCTTTCACTGATTTGGATAAAACATAATAATTCACATCACATCCATCTTCGGGGAAGAATCTGATCCGATCTGATGAACCAGTCGCTGTCCTTACAACGAAAGGATTTTGATGTATTCGTGTTTCCACAATCTCAAAGCAAAGGCTTAAAGTTTGAAGGACTGGCTTGAAAAAACTGAAGCTGAAAAAATAGGGTGTCTGAAGAAGGAAAAAGTTTTTCATTTTTCTCATTTTTGAACTCAAAATGTACGAACATCAAGTTCATTCGTTCGATTGACAGTTTTCCAGTAGTGACTGAAGTTGAGAAATAATGGTTGAATTAATTTCTTTGAAGTCATGTGATGAAGATAAATGTGAAATGTTCAACTAGTTTTGTATGATGGGATGAAAACGGAAGTACTTTGAAAAGAGTTTTTCTCATACATTCACTTTATTGCAATAACAGCTTTCACTCTTTCCCTTATCTCAACAAAAGTAATCTCTTACATTTCAAGCAGCCCTTTCCAAAAAATGGATTGATGTCCAAGATTTATTTGACTAAAAATAATACAACTTTTATTATGTTTTATATCTCTAACCATCTCAATGTATGTCCTTAGTTTATAGCCAAATGTGGACACGTATTAAAAAGTTAGCGGGAGTGAAAAACTTTCGTACTGAGCAAATAAGCATTTTTTTCCCTACCAAACCAACATCTGTTTTTGATCTAGATAGTTAACGAAATTACTAAAAACATAAAACGCTTAGACTTAGACAGAGACAAACACGCAATTATCCTCCTTTGAGCAAACTTAGCTATTTTCAATGTTATGGAATGAGATGAAATTATTTTTATGTCTCCCTCCTTACAGCATATCGCATAAAGCGGTTTGAACTTCGACATTCTGAAATGAAACCACTTTGCATCATCAGCACTATAAAATAAATATTATCCTTGGGGGGCGTTATTATTACATGCACGTACGTCCCTCTGCTATGCTGCTGTCTCACGCTTTCATATATCCTTTATCATTGCAATAATATCCAATATTCGCCCGATGGGACTTTCACTTTTAGAAAAGTATAATTCCTCCGTTTTCATATTGCTTCTCTTGAGTTCTCTCAGCCTCGAACATGGCACTGGCAGGTTACTTTTTGAACCCGTTTTCTCTTACCTTCGTCTTACGCTTCTTACCGACGACGTACTTTTAGTAACAGCAATAACTCGTTTTTAGTGGACGTAGAGTGGAGACGAATCTTCGTGCCGTGCCTACTGCTGAGAGTGACATATGGACAAGTGATCACAGGTGACATTAAAGATACCTACGAACTACTTTCGTAATGCGAATTTTTCACCCATTTGTTACACACACTCGAGACTTATGATTAGTACTATAAAACACAAGAATTTATTCCCTCACGAGTTCGTCCACTGAAAGCGTTGAAGTCCTCAAGGGAAAAGAGATCTCACATAAATGAATGTTCATTAGTAAATTCCATCCTCCAAGGCCATTTTGCAAACGAGCCATTTACCTCAAGAAAAGAAAGCAAGTAGCAGAGAAAGAGAGAGAAAGTGAAGGACCTTCACTGAAATAGTCTTGAGTTTTCGTACATGAGTACGTGTATCTGTTAAGTGAAACTCCTACCAGCATCTGCCAGAGCATCATCTCAACTCATCATATGCAAGCAAAGCAAAAAATGTTGCAGGAGAGACCAGAATAGAAACAAACACCGCTCCGGCTTCTGCTTTTGCTGATGGTAAAATTATTGAAGCTATTATCATTATTACTACCATATAAAGCATAAGCCTCCCATTATTATCATTACTAAGCAGAGCCTAATCCTAGATGCTTTGGACTAGAACAGAACTATGTATGCAGGAAGCGAGGCAGTGTTCATCTTGAAACGGGCAAAGATATGACGATGGTCGGTTGGTGATGATCATGATCATCATAGCTCGACTACTTTTAATGGCACGTATTACTGAATGCTCTTGCTTTCTTTTTTCACTTCTTTTAAAACTAAGGGATATTGCGGATGAAAAGTAAAACGGTCGTTTTACCGAGTAAGCGATATACAAGCTTGTTTTTCATGGAGATTGAGATGAAGTTGGGGATTGTTAAAAAGGCGAGTCAAAAACCGCTTACTGAGTTTTTTGTGAACTTCCTTGGAGAAAATAACTGGTGATGCGAATTCTTTACACATTCTAGCGAGTAAGCAGCATTAGCAAAACTGGAGAGGAAGCTGTCCGCAACACCGATAATCACAAGGAAATGTGTTACGCTACTTTATACGGTACATAATAACAACTACGCCTTCACCTCAACCTCCTTCACTTATTATTATTATTGTTGCGTGAGATGAGATGTGAGTGTGTAGGCGTTCCACATTTCATTTACACAGATTATAAAATAGAGGAGATGTGTGCTCGGTGCTCGTTATATTGTGTGGTGTTGTGTGCGAAAATGCCAGTGCACTCAAAACTAAACAAATATTTCCTGATTTGTCTAACTCCGATCCGAGTTATGTAAGTGAGATTTATAAGAAATGGCGTGACTATGGAATAGCACTGACTATTTATTTTTCGGAGTGAGCAGGCTAAAATGAGGAAAATTATAGAGGCAAAGGTTCATGTATCTTCTTTTCACTCACTAGTCGCTACTGCTTGCTAGTCCATTCATTCACTCACTCACTTTTAATGGATTCTTCACCCGTTATGAATGGAAAGCAGAGTGCTACGGCAGTAAAGCAGCAGTGGCAGAAGCCACTGAAAAGTTGAATATATTACAGGTCTTGCTATAATCATGAAATAAGCAACCTACCCGAGAGGAATCGACCGACATAAATCATCCAGATATTTTGAGCCAGAGTGATGAGCGTCCAGCCAACAAGAAAGGGCAAAGTGAGTAGGAGCAAACATCTTTTCCTCCCAAATTTTTCAATACCATACCCGACTAACGGGCAAGCAGATGCTGCACCCAACTGAAATGATTTATAACAGAAGAAACTCTCTTGTAAACTTATTACCGTTATATTGAAATGGGTTATAAATAATGTGAAGATTAGAGAATGGAGCACAATTATACGTATATTAGTCACATGCACACAAAGTCTTGATGCTTTTTACTCATACACACACAGCATTCGTTATACGTATTTCTTCTCCAAGCTTGAGTCTAAGGATTTTCTCAAGAATTCACTTCAAAAATTTTACTTGGATCATTTACGACGAGAATGTAATTCTTATCTCTTTCTATAAATAATATATTATGTAGGGAGCAAAAGAGATGGGATGAATAGTTTACGTGACCGGCGGATAATAAATATTTTTTAGTTTTATTATTTAGTATGGATCTCACACTCACGCCAGAAGACGCTTCCATGCATGCATATCTGGGTAATGTAATCACATGGATTATGTATGGCGCGGGGTGCACATGCTCGTTCGTTAGTAACAATTTTCTTTTCACTTTTTCACTCACCAAAGCGATCGCGCTGATCCATGTTTCTTCCTGGGTCGAGATTTCTCCAATTGTTTTTCTTTCTCGTAAATCAGGCAGGGCGGGACTGCACCGGAAAATCAAGAGGCATTGGGAAATTAAATTACTATGTATATCATCTTATTTTGTGTAGCGCTCGTGCCTCCGCTTCATAAGCCTTCTTATAAAATCAGAGTCAACTAGAATGCTCCTTCATTAGAGCCGGTTCTTGTTTTGTGATTTAATTTTGTTTAATTGAGTAAGAATATGTCGTGTATATTTACAAACATCTGCCGTCGTACTGTTCATTGACGCATTTACTAATTCTTCGACAAAGCTGACTAAATCATATAACTGTTTAGCTATTATAAAATATCATACCTCGTCCAGGACAGCACCGTGCCTATAGCTATGGCTCCAAAGTTGGCTAAAAAACAAGAAAACTTAATGATCTCAAAAGTTTTTTGTGTCGATATAACGTTCAGTTTGAAAAGGCAGGCAAGTGAAAAATTTCTTTTAAGATTTTTCCTCCAGTTTTCCATTATAAGAGAAATGAGGCCAGGAATGAATTTAAATAGACGAGAGACATGTGGATAAAAGTCTCTTGTTTGAAGAAAGTAGGTAAGGTAATCCGAATCAAAAGATAACTCTTACAACTGTTCAGGGAACTATATATATTCATACGTGACATTAGTTTAAATAATAAGTGAGCAGGTGAGTCATAATAAAAAGTAATAATATTAAAGGAGCGTGTGAAAATGACCTGCTTCAAACATTTGTTTGTAAAAGAAGCCAGGAAAAGTCTTTTGATGAAGAAAATGAGAAAAGATCAAGTGCAAGAAGAAAGTTACCTGCAAAAGCAGCAAAAATCTGACGGGAATAGCGTACTTTGAATTCTACACTTTCATTATTGTTTGCTCTGCCGGTGTTCCTCTCTTTTTCCCCACTCGCTCCTCCGCCGTAATCATCGTCAAGAACTTCGTTGTCAGAGAGTCTCCTCGTGGAGGATGTTGAAGGATAAGATGAAATGGAGTAAAGTGGAGGGCGAGGATGATCTTGGGATGACTTGGCAAAGGAAGGTGAAGTTTGGGAATCATCGTTTGCCTGGAATGATGGCACTTCTCTCCTTCTACTTTTATCACTCAAACAATCATCATCTCTAATGGTCTCATTAACTCTGCAACCACTTTCACCCTTTGTCTGAATGCTACTTCTTATGAAATTTGAATCCTTCTCTGGAGTTGAAATACCGTTACTAAAGTCAGTAACATCTGTGCCGACACATCCTTCCTCTGGACAGCTACTAGCACCGTTGGAAGAAGGTACAACATGTGCGGGCAATGTCCCTTTGTCGTTTATTGCCCCGTTCCTTTTGCGACCGTCATCAGATTCCTTGCCACCGTTCATCTTGGGTCCGCTTTGCTCTGATCCTTCCCGTTCCCACTCCGCTGCTAAAGTTTTCATTTCACACGAAATTGCTTTTTGTTATTCCTTTTTTATGCAAACTCTTTTCACCTAGATCTTTCTCAAACTGATATGTATGTGTAGGCTTTCGTGCAACTGCCTTCTATATTGCAGTCTGACACAAATATTACATTATTTTTTGACTTCGTGCACTTCTCACGGTGTAATTTATTACTTTGGGTTAAATTTACGGATCAGCTTTATGTTAGTAATTTGACGGCAAGTGTGAATTTATGTAGGTTAAGATGAATAAATAAGAACAAGCGAAACTTGTTACTTGTGATGGCACTGTCTCCCAGTAGATGAATGCACTCCTCCGACGCGAGTGGACAGCTTCCTTTATTATATTGGCGAATAGCCGGTACTGGCGAAGGTGCGCTTTTCTTGGTAGACGAGTCCCAGTCAGAGTAGAAGACGTCAATGGCAGTGGTAAATGAGATGGCATCTTGTTCGACAAAATCATTGCTGCAGCTGCTCTCACTTGTTTTCCGCTGAATTGATGGAGACGTTCGAGTTGAATGCAGTACGTTTGTGGATAAAGAACTATATTTTTAATATATACAAAGTAAAGACATAAAAAACTGATCTTTAATCTGTGTACCTTTACCAAAGCGTTCCTAATGCTTGTCCCATAAATTGACGACATAATATTGCTCTGAGATAACTGATTTTGATGCTCAAATTATGCAAATCTTGACACAATATTTTCTGAAAATGGACCTCCTTCAGCACTTGATCTATTTTTCTAGTCTAATTTCAACAGCATTCTTTAAACAAAACCTTAATGCAAGGGCCACTTTTCTTAACTTCACCGTTACGCTGTGACCCGTTCTTTAAAGCAAGTGAGCTGAAAATCTCAGTAAAGAACTTTGAAGCTGGGAAATTAACAAAGGATTTCGTGGAAATAAACTTTATTATCCAGCACCGTACAAAATATGCCTAGTCATGATGCTTATTTAAGCAATAAAACCCGGCTTCATATTTATTATACTTTACTATCTCATTCAATATAAAGTAAAGGTGGAATTAATGCTAATATCTAAATAAAAATTTATAATACTGCACAAAACTCGCAGTATCTTTCCTTTTAAAACGTGTGTGTAAAATTGTTAAAGAGGGTCTCAAGTCTTCTGCAAATATTTTCTAAAAAGACATAAAAATGTCATTTCATTGTGTGCAATAAAATAAAAACAAAAATACAGGCAAAAAATCGGCTTTTTCTCTCTTTGAAGGCTGTAAATAATAAAAATGCTCCATACAGTGACTTCCACTTGAAAAAGAACTGTTTATGGAAATCATGTGAGTCCACATCAGACTTACATCAGCAGAGAAAAAGGTCTACGAAAAGTGCCATTGTAGAATAGCCCTTGTCTTGTTTTGTTTGTTGTGAAAAGTTTTATAGCATGTTGCGCAATTGCGTCTTATCAAGTACCTACATAAAATTTAATCTTTTCAAAAATTCGACCAAGTAAAACAGATTATGTCTCATTTATGGGACACGCCTTATTTCGACAATTTAAATCTCTACGCATTATGTTTTGTTAAACTCTCATAAAGTAAATTTACCCAATTTACACTATCTTCGAAGTATATCATTTAAGATAAATAGAGTATACCGCTGGTAAAGCACATATGAAACATGAATTATTAATAAGTGGAGGATCATCTCATAATACTTAGACTACTAAACCAATCATAAAAATGGAACTAGTAATACATAAATACAAAAATTGTGTTGTTTTTTACTTCTGTTTTATAAAACTAACTTGACGATTCCTTTGGCAGTGGGGATAGGTGTCCTTGAAACTTCCATATATCACCTCTTTTATTGTTTTTCTATGTTGCGTTGTGGTTGTATTAGTGAGCGCCGCTAAAAGGTTTAATTATTATTGACAAACCCGCCGTGCGAAGTATGTAAGTTGTGCATATAGCGATTTACAATTTTACAATTTGTGAAGATGAATATCTACAAACATCAGTGATCAGTCAGTGAGCAAAAAGGTGTTCCGATTGGTTTGTACTGTCTCGTGCATTAGTTTAGTAATTCTACTCCTGCGTTTCATAATGTCAAGGATGGACTCTGTAATAATTCAAAGTACAAAGATTTAAAAAGACTTCAGTTCTTCAGGATATTTGCTCGCTTGCAGAAGGTTATATTATTTACAGAATTATGACAGTTTTAAAGCTGACAGGATGAAGCAGTAGCACAGGATGTTTTATTCATGATTTCAAAGTCACGAATGAATCGAATGAACATTAAAAGAATTTGTTTGCTTTTCGGCATTTTTATTTTGTTTAAATGATCATCTTGAAAAATCGAATAAATCGTTGATTTGTGAAATGTGCTAATTGTATGGCCAAAGTTGCTTTAATTCATATAATCTGTTCGATATAAAGAAAGTGTTTGGTCGTTTCACTTTTCTTATAATGTCATGCATTTGACTCATGTTAAATTGTACTTTTCCATTGACCTGCCGAGCTTCACCATTCATTGTTCTTTTCATCGATGCCATGCATCTC
>VYYJ01005270.1:0-11453 GCA_021029165.1 Cyphoderus albinus
TTTAGAAGAAGCAAAATGATTATGAGTTAACACGTCGAAGTAAACGTTACATCCCTTCTGAAAACATTAAACTCTGTCACTTACGTCATTCACTTGTCATAAATTTGCCTAAAACATAAAGAAAAGCTAATACACGACGCACTCATAAAATGTGAAATAAGACATGGACAAAATATAAAATAGAGTCCTGCTCTTAAAAAATATGACATTCATTGCCAATATCCAAATCTAACCGCTTTGTGGAAATGAACTATAGCGAGGGTGAACCATTACATAATGTTTCCAATTCCAATATTATTAAATGATAAGTTATGCGTTTAGATCTCACATCGTTACGAAGTATTAGCCCAAAGCCATTGCATGCTTACACCTCACAATTACAAAAGGTAAAGCGTAGTTGGGGTTGGGGTTACGTAAATATTTACAAGATTTAGGTTATCCGTGTTAAAATTCTTGTCATTTTACAACACATTTACACACTTGTAAATAAACTGAGTTTAAAAGGTTCTTTGCTTACATCTCCAATCAGGCTCATTTCCTGTGCAACTATCTGAAATACGCAGCTCCTTTCCTACAGAAGCTTCTGCCGCTTTATTTCAGCATCATCACGGTATGGATGATGGGTTGAGCTTGAGCTAATTTTCAAGAGCTTTTTAAATTGTTTGTGACTTACCCACACCTGTAATGTATTCAGATTGAAACTTAATTATACTTTTGATGCATTGGGTTGAATTATGGAAGAAATCTTTATTTTCTCGTCGCCTCTTTCTGGAGCCGTCCATATCCGCTCATACAAACGCAACATTTGCGTAGTTCATTTTACCTTCTTCAAGCATTTCTCTCCTTGGACTACACCAAGGCAATATTAAAAGAAGGCTGACACTTTTAAACAATGGAATAAGAAAAACGTTACATTACGTTAATCAAAGAACCTGCTCTTTGTACACGCTATGGAGGCACGCTCACTTTTAAACTGCCTTACATTACCTGTAAGTTCAGTTTTTATGCACTAGTTAAACGAGTGGGAGAGTGAATGAATCATGGGAAAAACAGGACGGCTCCGCATTTCCAAAGCTTGCATTAGGTGCTGTAATTGTAGAATAATAAAATAAAATATTATAACTCTGCATTATCTCTTGCTTTGCCTGTCTTAACTTAACATGGAAATTCAACATCCCCACCATCAACTTCATATCAGATAATTTACATTTGGGGGTTGGTGGTAATGGATGATGTGCTGATGGAATGGAGAGATCTCGAGAAAATATTATGTGCTATCTCCGTCTCAATTCTCAACCACTCTAATCTAACAATGGATGATTATTATTCAACAAGCTGAAGATAGCAAAAAAACATGGAGAAGGAATACAGACACTTAACCATAGTTTTCAGTTTAAAATATCCACGATACTGTTCAGCCGCTTACTTTTGTAACATTAAAATACTGGTAGTTAACGTTGTTCATTGTGGCGTTATAATATTCTCTCATTGCCTTGAGTTTCTTCAGTTTCCTGAAAGTGCTGACTGGAATTACTACTTTTTTAGTTCTCTGCCACACAATTGCTAGAAAGCTCTTATTAGATCTGGACGATTTGGAAATGAAGTCTCTCAGGTGCAGTTTTCCTCAAGCCATAAAGTCAGCCATCTTTGAAGAAAAAATACTCAACTCTCTTTAGTATTTCTTGGTTTAATTGTGTCTCAAGTGCAATTATTTTTCTAATTTATGGAAAGTTTCTGGTGAATGTACAGAAAATAAAATTGTTAAAATTGGCTTTATGCTGTTTGAAGCTGTTTGTGATGAGTGTGTCGAAGAAAATTTGAAAACTTATTTGGCAGTTGAAAGTGTCTTCGGAGTTAAAAATTTTTGTTACTGTTACATCACATCATTAAACTTTCTCATCCATAATGGGTAAAACTGTGAGTAGGGGTCTTTTCGGAGTGCTGGCCATAATTTCGATTGTGAGTTTCTTTTATTTTTATGAAAACTGTTTCTAGTGATGATTGTATGAATCGTCGTTTGTGAAATGTGAGGCAGTGCTTATTAGATTTAACGATTGTAATTTTTTATCCTCAAGGTTTTTGGAGTTGGCGTTATCGCCGTTTCAGGAACGCTTTTAAATCAGGCCCTACGATACCAAGAAATTTTTGGATATGCTGGATTTGGAGTAAACGGTTTTGGTTTGGGCGGTGGTCCATTCTATGGAAATAACCTTTATGGACATGGGCACGGAGGTCTTCCATCCTTTGGTTATGGCTCTGTAGCCACAGAAGCTTACAATATCTACTATACATCGTACAGGGTGGTAGCAATTGCGTCCGTGGGAATTGTTGTCGGTCTTGTGCAAGTTTTGATGTCATTCATGCTCTGCTTTACCGGAGAACGCGTAAGCTCACCTCTGGCAAATTTTCCTCTTTTTTATATAAAATCTGTGGACAAAACCTGAAATGAATTCTTACTTTTCGTTTTGTAAAACATTTCATGCAGAGTGTAAAGGGAATCGCAGCCACATTCGTTTGTTGTGGTCTCGTTGTCCTTTTTGCCCTGATTGTGATTTTCTCGCTGGCCATTTACTACCAAGCGATTTACACTCTTTACCATTATCACACTGAACAGCTTCCAGACGGTTATAACTACCATTACAATCCAGAAGTGAGTCATTGAGCAATTAAAATGTTTTTACGAGCAAAACCTTTTCACGTTATGAGACTAATATAATATTTAATGTTCATTCACAGGGGCAAGCTTTCTGTGCCGTTGCTGGACTTGATGTGTTCTTCTTGCTTGCTTCAATGGTCGGTGCCGTAATTCTCGCCAAGAAATTTGATAGTGGTTACGATGGACATGACACTTGGACTGTGCACCGATCTAGTCCAGGGGCGGTGTCACACGGAAGTGATAGAGGTCGGTCGGCAGTATAAAAAATTGTAGTTTTGAAAAACGGGGTTTTGGTTCAAAAGAATTCTCATACTGTTGATCTGCTTCACATTAGATTAGAGTTGGTTAATTACTAATAAAATAATACAACAAAATTTGTAATTTTGTGTTCATATTGTTCTTATCTTTTATAGGGTACGTTAAAGCGGGAAGCCGACTTTAGATGATAAGAACTTGTAAACAGTAAAACATGCCATTCCTATAGACTATTTTAGATTTTCATACAGAACGTCAATGAAAATGAAAAAGCCAACGAGACATTTTTAATGGGCTGAATTTTGTATAATGATGAGGAGTCGAGGAGTGCATGACTTACTAGCATTGAACCGTAATGATTGTGATTGTGTGCCTTTAAAATACTATTTCATTGTTTCACAGAAAACAAAAGATAAGAGTTTAAGACGTGAGCTTGATTTTCTTACGTTACTCCTCAATCAATGAAAGTTTGGGTTAAGGTTGGAGCATGGGGACCCTCGACCAATATGTGAATGGATTTTGCAGCAAATACATTTTACCTTTGAATACAATTCTGTAAATAGTAGTGGTAAGAGTTTGCTAAAATATTATAAATTGACGTTTTAATGAAATACAATTTTTAATAATAGTTTATGGATGTGTCGTACCTTATTTAACGTTTTAGGAAAGCTAAGTCTATGATTATAATTTTCATGATTTGAATGTACAAAACTGTAGATATTTATTAAGTTTGATTGTTTTGGAATGTTCAAAGCATTTATCTGTCGAGAAGATGACAATGTTCGCAATTATCATTTATTATTATACGTAAGTGAATTAATAAATATTTTATGAAGTGTTTACGTTATTCTACATTGGAATTTCAGAAATTTTTTATTATTCAAATTCAAGACTATTTGACTTTCATCAGACCACTTGGATCAGGGTAGCAAAGGATAATGACCTAAAATATTAAATAAAGACTATCTGCAGCAATATGAATCACTACACATAAAAAAGCATGCAGATCTAAAACCGTAAAATGCATGTAGACCATTTTACCCAAATGCATTATTTAACTCGAACTCTCTCTTTCTAAATTAAGATAAGTAGGATAAGATTTTGATTTAAAAACAGAAATTTGGATTGAGAAGTAAACCGACATGGTAGGCAGTAGGCGTAGGAAATGGACCAAAAGGTTGAGCCTGGTTATTGTCATATTTAACTTTTTTCAAGTTCGTTTAGTGGTTAGATTAAATACCTACAATAAAGCCATATTTCCTAATAATCATTTTAGTAGGATTTTACCACGCACAATCTTTCATTCACCATTCCCAGGTTTCAGGCTTTTTGAAGAGAAAATAAATCCAAAGCTGCGAGTCTGATTTCTTATGATAAGTGACTTACCACATATAACATGTATTAAAGTTTGAATTTTTAAAATCCCAAAAATCAATTCGTTCTTCAAGCACCTGGCACCTAATAAGAGAAAAAAAGACATGCAAGAAAGTGATGAAAGGCAATGTGATTTTACACAGTGAAAAAGTGCGAAAAAGAGTTTTTCCTGCCATTATCATTAAATGGTGATCTCGCGTTGCGATTATTGTGTCGCTGACTTAACTAACCGAGAGAAGATCCCGTTGCATAAGCATGAACAAGACAAATCAGCAACAGCTAACAACCTTTTGCCCACTCTACCTACTTCAAACTTTCGTACATCGTGCTTTTATATGTTTTACGATTACTATTACGAGAAGCTTCTCACCGCTGTAAATGTAATTTACTGGCATTTAATGGTCGTGTGCAAGTTGTCAGAGAAAGAAACTCAATAGCAATGTCCCGTATAGTACCGGTAGGTAGGTAGTAATCAGTCTGCGCAAAAACGTGCAATACCGATTGATAAAAACCCTGACAATGTTCATTTTGTTTTAACAATCTGAAACCTGTAACGAAACGACTCCTTTTCAATTCAATACAACGTAAGTATCCCTCTGTGCATTAAACCTAGCGAAAAATCCTTTGCCTTTATTTGGCACTAGTCTATCAGGCATAAAATTGCCTTATGGGAAAGCAGCTAGCTCAAAGCTTCGTCACTTACTTCCCTGACACTTAACTCTTCTCGAATATTCTCGTTCGGCTCTTAGAAATAAGACAATACAGATACTTTTGCTATTCGCGAATTTACAGATAACGCTCAGGTCAATCCGAGTCCGGCCGCTTTCTTTCAATCAAATATACATAGCATCTAGTTATGAACCAACTTTTATCTTCAAACTCACTTTACCCCCTTAAATCTCATCCCCCAAGTAATTACAGATTAAGCTGGCAAATGTAGTGATTGAAATAAATGTGAATGAATCATTTTCTAACATTTGCATTGGCTACGTTTGTCAAGTCAATAGACATAGAAAATAAATGGTAACAATCTAACAGTATGTAATGAATAAAAAATCTTTTCTTGTAGTAAGTTGAATCTTTGTGAGCGGCCTAACATGCGAGTTCATTTTATTTAATAATATAGCACAAGCAAAAGAAGGGATGTACGGTACCTGCCCATGATGATGATTCCTTTCGAAAGTTTTTTTCCTTCGTTTTCTCTTCATCTAATCAAAAACTCCCGTTTTGTGACTTGACAGTGAACTGAGAGCACGATGTAGAAAATGAACGAGAGATAATTTTATGCAGCATTCTCACGAAGGCCGAAAAGGTTCTCTTTCCTCGCTATTTTTCAGCCTCGTATTATTGCAATACGTTTTACTACTACACACTACTTAACTTTAATCTTCAACAGCAACATTAAAAACGTTGGATGTGGGCAGATTGGTACCGACTTTATATGAAAGTTTCAATTGCATTGTTTCAGTGAGGAGCGCATCTGGCATGGCGTATTATAATAGAAGTAGTAATGTAGTAAGAAAGAAGGCATTAAACTTGAAGAGAAAAGTTGATTTTATACATCCCGTCATTATGTACACCGACTGAATGTACGTTACCACCTTACAAAAGATGTACGTCCGGATGCACAATGAACTTGAAATAAGTCAAGGCAAGGCTATATATTTAGGTGGCATCATGTAGCAAACGTCTTCACAACATTTTCAGGTCTTTTCTTGACAACATTTCGAAATATTTAAGTCCTCCTGCAAAAACTTTGTGCTAAATAATTTACTAACGACGAAAAGATGATTGGTGACACTTTTGGTGCATCTTCACCGGGAGCCTCAGAGAAGGCAACGTCCTGCTGCTCGCCTCAGTACACTCGGCCCCAACAGAATCCTTCAAGGACGACAAGGACAGTTTTTTATTCTGCCACTGATTCTCGTAAGTATTAAAAATTACTTAAATTAATTAAGCTACATATTTTAAAGCTGTATAGCTGTGTAAAAGGTAATATTTGACTACATTGTATTTTTCATGTTATTCAGGATTGTTCAGTGCTCAAACGTCCACGGCTGCAGCTCGAGCAAACAATGCTTCCACGAATGGCGCACATTCTTCTCGAATGTTCGTTCGAATTCGTCTTCAAACATGAATCATGTGGAGGGACCGGTCGGAACGGGCAATGGATTTTTTTATAATTTACACACATATTTTTTAATGTAGATTACAATGACTAACTCGCAGTCCAGAAATAATTGTACTTAAATTATTATTTAATACACGTATTCCTACATGGTTCCAAAAGTATCTGAAATTATTACTGGTGTATGTATTTAAGATTATTATGAGTGTTCATTTCTGATTTACTGTAATCGAATGCTTGACGAAGTGTTCGATCATCCGGGATTCAGGGTACAAATTGATACAAGGTAATTGAAATCCTATCAAAATACCGAGAAGTGTGTCGATTTTTGTGTTTTAACTGAAAATTGAAAATTAATTACCTTACTATCGTAATCATATATTATACTAGTATTTATTTAAATCCTAACTAAGATTTAAAAAAGTTGATCGGTAAGAAAAATCCGGTAAAGCAACTTGAAGCTATAAATGTGATATCACTCAAATTGTACAAATTGTTAAATGTTTTTTACTGACAAAGAAACCTCAGTATTTTTTCTCTATGAATTGGTATTTAATCACATATTAAACTGAAAATGAACATGCCTTTATGTATGGTATCTGTCCATCTATAAATATAAAACTTTTTAAGTTAACCATTTTTATTTGTTTAATGGATTCTATGCATTGATTTGGGGAAAAACAAAGCATCCATTTTAAACTTTAAATAGAAAGCCAAATTCAATAAACTTGCCGTCATTCATTCAGATTCATAATCAATATTTCTGTAAAGGCACACTAGCATTCACACAAGCTAAAACTGGTGATTCCAGCCTACTCCAACAGGTTGCAATAATTGGAAATAGATTTATAAATTTAGAATTCAGCTTTGTCATGTATTATAAAATTATTACGCAACTTCCAGTCATGTTGAAACAAGTAAATTGACTGCTGTTTTTATTCCAAGTCTTTGATTTGCAGATAGTACTAATTGTAAGGAAATGTTTTAGGTACTACATACCTGATCATAACAGATAATACTACTATTAAATTATGCTAGTCAATATAGGACATACTTGCTAAATAATTTTTATTTGGTAAATCACCAGTTCTGAGTAATATTACCAAGATAATATCTTCGAATGAAAGCAATTTTCAACAAATGCATACGTAAACCGAATGTGTTATACTTTTTGGTTGTCAATTACGTAATATATTTTTGCACCTCAGACTTTGCTTGAACAAGTTCTAATTAAAACACTAAAATCAGCTACATTTACATCTCTTACTACGATAAAACTTCTATAAAATCTTCAAGAATTTGTGGTGCTGGCGTAGAGCGAGGAAGTTTAGATATAAGACTTAAAGCGTCTTCCTTTAAATGCTCCAGAGCATTTTGTGTTTGTAGCATAGCCAAAGGACTTGTCATCACTTTGCGATAAATCTGATAAATACAAAATCAGAAAAAAAAACATTTTAAAGGTTACCAGTAACTGGGAAGGGACAGATAGACTGGCAATGATCTAATACCTCGCTGATGTCCACTGGCTTGTGTATTTTATCGACGGAATCATTACTTAGGTGGAAAATTACGGGAAGCGTAGACAGGTCTACAGTTGGCTGTGCAAGAGCTTTTCCGCGAACAAATAACTCTAAGTCACTATATGCCTAACAGATCACAATAAAAATTAATTACACAAAATACAAATAATAACCCGTAAGAAAGTAAAATACTTTACATACCTGAATTACAAGGCCCATTTTGTGTCCGATACTAAAAGCAAGACTATTGGTACTTTCGTCCGTTTGACTAATTAGAGTTGAGCACAAACATGAACGACCAACTAAGGAAGCGATATCCAGTGAAACTCTTTTCTTCCATGAGTCGAATGAAGGGACTTCCATATTGGACCCTCCTTTCTCCGAAATTTCTGCTATTTCTTTGAAAACGTCGGAACTATTGCTGTGTACAGGATTGAAAAAGTCCAAATGTTTCCGACGAAGTATTTCACTTTCACTAAAGTCACTAATGGCATCACTCATAAGTTCCGTTACTTTTGCATTTTTCAAAGATGATAAACCTCTGCTAGTCCTTGCCAATAAAAGGTCGCCCGATAAAATGGCTACTTTGTTCCCCAACTGCATCACTGATTCGTTTCCGTCCATTACAATTTCACTTGCAGAATTAGGACGGTTGATTTCTGTCACTGTCTTGTGCAAACCGAAAGCAAAATGCATCATTTCCGCTATTTCCGACAGAGTTCGTTGTCTAACAGAAAAGGGGCAAAAATATCACAAAATTAAGTGACTAAATGCTCTTTAAATAATGTTCTCCCAGGACTCAATTATATAAATGTACCTTGCTTCTACGGATTCCGCTAATTTCCTACTTCCCTGTTGCGTATTCACTGATTCTTCGAAAGCTTTGGCGACAAGCATGACGATCAACGCTCTCCATTGAATATTATTGCTGAGGAGCATCAGGGCGTGCTCGTCTGCATTAGGATCTAGCGTTCTAAAACAAGACAAATAGAATAGTTAGTAGGATTTAAATATTGTGAAGTAGGTAATTTATTTGATGTAGCCTCACTGTTGCAGCTTTAATATAGGATGACCAGAGTTAAACAATGTAGGAATTCTCGACATTGTTAAAGCACTAGCACCGTCAAGCCAGCTTGGTAGTAGATTAAAATGTGGCTTAATTGGAGAATCGGGCGGTGTTATTCCAACGCCTATGGGGGACGTTCTGGATCTATGAAAATGACATCCTAGTAAATCTTCGGCTCTTCTTACCACCGTATCCAATTTGGCTTTCTGCAAAGTAATTCTTTGCGCAGGGTATTCACTGGTCACAATTGTTTCGCTTTCTATATCCGTGTCACCAGAATCCGGCACATTAAAGTTGTGACTCAGGTTTCTGTCCACATGACACTTGGATGATAAGCCTTTCGTGGATGCGGCGGAGTATTTAATTGGACTACTTTTACGAATACTGCGTGACTGAACATATCGACTACTTCTACTCAGTGTTATCAAGCATTTCGATTTTGCAAACATTGTCCCTCAATTGAACATGGGGTCGTTGCGACGATTAGTGCTATTAAACGGTTAAAAAAAGAAAACAAAATTCATTCATTTCATTCATCTTATCTGACATACAGTTCGGGTATTTCTTCATTGTAATAAGGTGATTATTATTATTATTAAATTCAAAGTGCGTTTTGAAATAAACGTAATTCGAATTATTTTATTGATGTGGGGTAAGCTAAACAAACTAGTTAATCTAGGTATTCAAACAATTAACATTTTACTATACGAACAAACAATAATTTATTCTTTGAACTAAATAAGATAATTAAACAATCAATTACTTACTTGCAGTCTGTCGAGTGCCAAGGAGTGCCGTTGGAATTGGAACTCTTCGACCGTTGTTTATTTACCTTGTCAGCTGTTTCAATCTCATCATGCTTGGTTCCAAAAGTTCCAATCCAGCGTGATCGTATCGTGGTGGTTGTGGTTCCATAAATGCACTATGTCTCAGGTGACCTCAGGTTAGGTTCGTTCGTTGTAACTAACCGTGAACTGCTTGAAAAAAAACGTTAATTTAATCCTTTCTGTTTAACTGGATACACCAAGTAGTAACTGAGTAAAGTTACCTGAAAAATGCTATGTGGTATTAATTTAATCGTAACTTCTTAGTTTATTAGTCACATGTTATCTTTACAGAAGCTCAAACAGTGAAAGCAACTTAATCACATGCACTGCACTTCAATTATGCAAATTAGCTTTTCCAATTCATTGCTAATATTCTATATGTTTTACTCATCCTACGTGTATATTTTATCTGAAGTTCTTGGCGTCCAAATGCATTTAATTTTATCACCGTTTGAATTGAATGGTTTCACTGCTTATAATTGTTTAAAAAATATCTAAATAAATAAATGATTTGTGTAGTTGATAGTCCGGTGCAATACCTTTCATTAGTGGGAATAGTAAATAAATGAATTCCTCGTTTACTTTTTACGCTACACTAACCCATTTGTGCATTCATTGAACATGTGAAGACAGCGAAGTGATCATATTGCAAAGATACCTCACATTTTTATCTTTCGCCATCGCCTCTTTGGAACCTTATTCGAATTCGATTGGAAATTGGAAGTAGGAATGAGAAAGCAAATTATAGCTAACATTCATTTATCTTTAACCTTGCGTGTTACACATGAATGACCGCAAAATTCGCACGGAGAGTCCATGAGTGCCATTTAGATTATGAGAGGTTGGTTTTGGTTATGTATGGACATGGAGGTACAAACTTGAGCGAGCTGTACTTTTTCAGGACAAGGAGGAATTGGGAATCTCCGGTGCAGGACCACACGTGCTAAAACCATGTGTTGTTGTATAGCGCATAGGCTTCTGCCTGCAGCTTTCATACCAAAAATTCCTATGCATAGTTGGATGTCTTTAGTCTTGCCTTGCGTCGGTTTACTCGGTTTACCTGCATTTCTCTAATGCAAGGCAATATTCCATTCGATGCTTTTTAGGGGCAAAGAGGAAAGATTAGCAAATGTGCCAAAAGAATTGGCAGAGTTATGCCATTGAAAAATGCAAATTAACAATATTCTCCTCTCTCCTGTCTCCTGCCCTACTGCACTGCGATCAACGCTTTTCTGAAAAGACTTCAAGAATTTGACGTTTTTCCTTTGTTTCATGTGATGTGTTTAGCGTGTGACGTAGGCACTCTATTAACGCTTTTACTTTTTCGTTTCTTTCTTTCTAATTCCCTTTCCTAGAATAAGCAAGTCAGGAAGGAAGTTGTAGCAGCGATCTTGTGTCGAGCTGACAACTTTCGTTGCCAAGTGGACACCTTGAAATCGGAAAATGACGATTTTGTGAGAATAAACAAAATGGACGAGATTTTCTCGTCCACCTCATCGACGAAAACTTTTCTCGTCATTCTCCGATTTCAGTTGTCCACCGTGGTGTTTTTGCGCTGTTCAAAGTTCGAAACTTTGATGCAAAGTGGAAACTGAGCTATTTTTGAGTGAAAATCGTACGATATTTT